>JAREIS010002432.1:0-12597 GCA_030060385.1 Muscicapa striata striata | reverse complement strand
GCTTCTACCCTGATCATTATATGTATAATTTCTATTCCATAGCAAAGATCTTATCCTTTGAGTTTTGCTTCACAAAGATGATTCTGTGATAGAAACAAAAACAATCAAGGTGTTGTATCAGGATTCTGTGGCTAGAGTGTGCTTAAAGCAGCTTGAAAAATTTCCTATTTGCAAAGTTTTCAGTGGTGGATGGAGAAAGGGAGGTCATGCTGCTTTTGATCTGGGGAAATGCTGAAACCAGCCTGACTAATTTATACTCCTCCTGTCCTTTCTGGGATGAGGAGGCCCTCAGCCTTCCCTGCTCCGGGCTGGACAAGCCCAGCTCCCTCAGCCTCTCCTCACAGCCAAAGGGCTCCAGCCCCACCTTGGAGGCCCTTCCCTAATGCTGCTGCAGCTGCCAGACATCTTTCATGCCCTGGGGAAGCCAAACCAGGCCCCAGTGACCTGGATGATCCACATGCTTGGTGTCCTGGTCACACAGCCCTGGCCCCTTGTCCCCGTGTCAGGCTCTGGGGGTTGATTTGTGGAACATCCTTGGGGGAGCCTCTGGCTTCAGGTGGACCTGGGGAATACTGGGGGACAGGGGACCCTGCTGGGCATGAACAGCATTGGACTTCTCTGGGGAAACTGTGAGGGGGGTCGGGGCAGTGTGACCAGTCAGGGTCACCTCCTGCAGCTGGAACTGGAGGCACTGCAGGTCAGGGACAGCCACATTGTGTCTGGAATGCTCAGCAGATGCTCAGCTTGGGCAGCTCCTGCAGCCCCAGAGCCAGCCCCACTGCCCAGCACAGCAGCAGAGAGTTGGTCCCGGGGCTCCTCAGGCAGCTGCTGCTGCCCCAGGGACAGGGCAGCCTCTTGCCAGGGCTCCTCTGCACCCCAGGGGCTCCTGCTCTGCTCCTGGCACATGCCAGCTGCCCACAGATCCTGTGCCAGGGGAACATGTCTGTGCTGGCCTGAGCAGCCATTGCTGCAGCCCCTGCCCTGCTCCCCAGAGCCCCGAGCTGGAGCTGCTGCTCTGCAGGGCATGGGGGCTGTGCTGCCCCAGCCCTGGGCTGCCTCTGCTGGGCTCTGCTTCTCAGCCTGGCACACAGAGGCAGCTGATGGTGCTCCCTGCACTGACCCCCTCCCACACAGGCTCTGCTGGGGCCATGCAGGGGCTCAGAGGTGCCTGCCTTGTTCCAGGGCTGCCAGATGGCCTTGGGGCTGCCCTGCATCCTCCTGGGGAAGGTCCCTGAGGCTCAGAGCAGTCAGTTCCCAGACTCCTTTCCCTGTGCCTGCTGTGTCCCTGGGGCTGCTGAGCTCTCCTTTGCCTGTTTGTTTCCAGATGAGGAACTGTTGGCACCTGGGAGGTTAATGCAATGCTCACTCTTCCAAACTCTCAAGCCTGTAAAAAATGCTCACTGCTCCTTCTGTAGGAACATGTTAAACACACGAAAGGAAGAAGAATGGGAGTGTAACCAGCCCTGTTATGCCCCTGGGAGGCCCAGCCCAGCCAGACCTGTTCCATGTTCCCTTGGTTCCACGAGGTCCCCGCAGTGTCACAATGGTCTTCATAGGAAGGAAACAGCTGAGCCCTAGTGTTGCAGGGGCACACGAGGGGCAGCCACCAGCTGCCAAGGCCAACCAGACTTGATTGTATTGGCAGATTTTGTCAGTGAGCAATCTCCAGACGTACGGAATTTTCAAGGCGTAATCCCAATTTCAGACATAAACATCTAGAGGAGAAGGATGATTCTTTCCCATCAGATGGAAAGCACAGAGCCCAAGAGTTTCAAAGGCAGAGGAGGAAAGAAGTGGCTCCTGGGAGGCCAAGGCAGCCAGACTTGTTTGTCCTGGCAGGAATCTTTGGATACACAGAATTTGGGAGGCAGAATTCCAGGTTCGACAGTGGGCACCTTGACGAGAAGGACAGTTCCTTTCCATTGGAAGGAAAGCACTGAGTTTGAGTGTTCCAGAAGCAGGTGAGAGGCAGTCCCCAGGAGGCCAAGGGCAGCCAGACCTCTCAGTGCTGGCAGCTTTCACTTGGGAACAATCCTTGGATACAGGGAATTTTGGAGGTACAATCTCGGTTTTGGCTGTGGGCCAAAACCTGACCAGGAAGGAGAGTTCTTTTCATTAGGAAGGAAAGCACAGAGCCCCAGTGTTTCAAAGGCAGATGAGAGCCAGCCCCCAGGAAGTAAAGGACAGCCAGATTGTCACTTATGGCAGTTTTCGTATGGGAGCTGTCTTTGGATATAGGGAATTCTGGAGATGGATTCCCAATTTTGGCCTTGGACTCCTGGACGTGAAAGGGGTTTTTTCCCATAGCAAAGAAAAGCACATGGTCCCAGTGTTTCAAAGTCAGAGGAGAGATGGCCCCTGGGTGGCCAAACCAGTGAGATCAGTTCGTCCTGGCAGATTTCATCTGGAAACCATCTTTCCATATAAGGAAATTTGCAGAAGGAATCCCAATTTTGGCCATGGGCACCTGGAGGAGAAGGACAGTTCTTCCTCACGGGAAGAAAAGCACAGAGCCCCACTGCTTCCAGGGCAGATAGCAGCAGCCCTTGACATGCCAAGGTCAGTCAGACCTGTCAGGTGGCCCCCAGGAGGCCCAGACAGCCAGACCTGTTCTGCGTTCCCTTGGTTCCATGAGACCCCACAGCGTCACAATGTTCTCCTTGATTCCATGAGTCCCTCTAGTGTCACAATATTCTCCTTGTCACAATATTCTCTTTGCTTCTGTTGCATCACAAAGGCCTCTTGCTTCCATAAGGTCTGGCAGTGTCACCATGGCCCCTGGGCTCCATGTGGCCCCGCTGTGCCACAATGGTTCTTGTGAAAATGGTTCTCTGCTCCTTGGTTCTATAGGCCCCACAGCTTCACCACTGACTCTTGGTTCCATACGGGTCCTGAGTTTCACAATGGTCCTCCTGATCCTATGAGGCACCAGAGCGTCACAATGGTCTCTATGGTTCCATGAGGTTCCATAGTGCCTCCATGGTGTCCCTGAACCCGCATTGTAGCAACAGACCCATGGTTCCATGGGGTTCTGCAGTGTCACCATGGTCACTGTCAGAGGCTGGATGAGATCAATGTCCCAGACACCTCGGGATGAGCTGTCAATCAGTCACACAGTGGGCTGGTGCTGACCCAGGCTCTGATTGCCCCAGCAATCACAAGTCCCACCTGGGAGGAGGCCCAAAAAGGCCCAGGGGCTCAAAACATGGAGCAGGTGCTCAGCCCATGGTCCATACCCTGCCTTCTCCTGGGGTCTGTGTCTCACCCACACTGGAACCCGAGGAGTTGGTAGCCATAGGTGTGTGTCTTTCTATAGAGCTTCTGTCTTTCTGTCTCTCTCTCTTTTCTCTCCTTCTAATGCTCTTTATATGGAACAGTTTTGGGTACCTCAAAAACTGAAGTGTTTAAAGGTTTCTAGGTTAAATAGGCTAAGTTAATGAACTTCCGGATAAGTGTTTTATGTTGAATTGGATGTTGTATTAAAGCCTTTTCCAAAATTCTTTGATTTTCTATACGTTGCCAGTAACATTTTGGTGTCATTTTTACCTCTTGAGAATATCTGGTTGGTGTTTCACCTGTGCACCAAACTCGATTAAAGGAATCTTTGAGCACCCCCAGCATTTCAGCGGTCTGGGGTGATACAGTCCCACAGGCTCACAATGGCCTCTTGTTGCCATGAGGCCCCTCAGTGTCACACTGGTTGTTGACATTTGTCCTTGCTGCCCCTCACATCCCACTGCCCCAGCAACAGCCCCGAGCCACCCAGGAGGGACAGACCCTGCTGTGCCAGGCCTGGGCTCAGGCCTTGGCCTTCCTGCTGCCTCCAACCAGCCCAGGCCTTGCTCAGCATTGCAGTTCCCTGCTCACAGCCTTTGGCTCCTGCAATCCTGGCCTCAAGGATCTGCTCTCATCAGTCTCTTGGGAGCCTTTGGCAGTGCCTGTCCTCAGTGGGGCCAGAGATGCCCCAATGGACTTGGAGTTTTGCTTCTGACTGCTTGAGGAGCTTCTTCAACCTTCTCTCAGTGCCTGATGATCCTGGACTCAGCCCCAATCCACCCTGGTGGTCGTTATAATAAAGAAAGCCAGCAGGAGTTCTTTGTCTTCTTTCAATTGTCATCGAGTCTTCAGGGCTTGTGCAGATGCTTCGAGTCAGTTTGGAGTTCCGTTAAGGAGGAAGATTTCAAAGTGCATCTCATGACTTTCTTTTCCTCAAGGAGATGTTCTTTTATTTTTCATTTCAGAGACAAACTGGTAGAAGCATTCCGCAGGTGATCTTGATGCTCAGTGCCTCCTTAGAAAGTCTAGGAACAGAGAAGATTGAGCGCCTTGCAGGCTGGCCCAGTTTGGACAACCTGCTCCTCATCCCTAACCTCACCAACTCATGAAATCTCCCACCTGGGACTGACAAACAAAAATATAAAAAAACTTCATAAATTTCTCTTTATAAAAAAAATGTTATGAAGTAATAAAACTGTATTTTTCTGAGATATAATATTACTATTCTATACATTTTAACCTAATTTTTATAATTATATTAATAATCTTTACTTTGTTCACCAAGGTTGGGTGAGGCCTGATGAGTTTAATATCTACAGATTGGGAGTAACCAGAAGATCCACAGGAGGTAAAAACATATTAACAAACATCACACCCAGTGCAGTTGGAGCTGGTCTGGGAAAGGATTGGTAAAGACAATCAAAGAATGAGGATGTAATTCTCTTCAGAGGCAAAAAAAAATCAAACATCAATAGCAAGTTGAATACTAAGAATTCTGTAATCTAATTTCTTTGGGTTTGTCTGTATAAATATGTGAAAAGCGTAGTAACGAACCATGTGCGGGTGCAATGATTTCTATTGCACAATGTGGCCACAAAAGCATCCTGACCAGAAGAAAGTAATGCCTAAATTCTCTAACAGTGAGAAGATATTGTTGGAGAGTTTCTTTTTTTCATACAGTTTCAATTTTAGTCCCACTGAGGTTCATCACCGACACAGGCTCCTCCTGGACTCCTTGGAGGAGAGAATGGGAGGCCCTGATTGCACAAAGCTCTCAGACACTCCAAGACAAAAGCAAAACTCAAAGACCTCAAAAACACCTGGAATCCCTGGGAGCATGAAGGAGACCCCCAGGGCCATTCCTGACCAAGGCTCCCTAGGGACTGGTCCCAACAGATCCCTGAGGCCACTGGGATGTGGGGGGATGCTGAGGGCAGGACAAGGGGTGACAGCGCCCAGCCTTGCTGGGGCTGTGCCAGGAGGCCCCAGTGGCTCAGGACAAGGTGTCTCCTCACAGCCCTTGGTGGCACAGAGCCTGCTGTGCACTGGGAACCAAGACTTGCCTTCTCTTTGTCCCCACCTGTCACCTGTGCCTCCAATTTCCTGTGCTAACTGAACCTGGGGACACTTTCTCAGTTGTGTCCCTCAGTGGGACCCATTAATATTATCAGAAACTTTGGAGTTTGATTATGATTCAGTCCTTGAGATGTTTCCTAAAAAACCCTGACTTTGCCTTGATTTCCCTCTGGTCTGCTGCAGTTCTTCAGGAATGGTTTCAACTCCAATTATAGAGAAATACTTCAAAGAGCTTCTGAGAAATACACATCCTAATTTTGAAGGTTGTATTTTATACTGCTGTCTTTAGAGCAGACGTGATTTCAGCATTCTCTGATTGATATTGATCCAGGGTCTCTCCTCAGGAGGTCTGGCTTCCTCAGAGAAGCTGTGCCTTGAGGTCTGACCCAGTGTGGACAACCTTGCTCCATATTCCCCAACCCCATCCTGTCTGTCCTCATTCACCTGGGATCTGCTTTGCTTGCAGAGCTACCTGTACTCAGGGAAAGAGAAGTTTTCCTTTTTTTTTTTTTTAAACAATCTAAAACTTCTAATTTTCCTCACTGAAAACAGACACATCCCTCAGGTGTGTGCCAGCCCAAGGTGACACCAAGGAGGTTCAGTGCCAGGGATTGGTGCTTCGGGGGCGGTGCCTGGAGTTGGCGCCATCTTTCCTTTCTGCCTCTAACTCCCATCATGCCCCCCGGCCCGACTGAGCCCCATTGTAGCCGGGACTACAACGCCCGTCATGCCCTGCGCTCCACAGAACCCCTGGTATCCCCCCACTTGCCCCGTAAGTGTCCCCCAGACTCTCCAGGATCCCTACGTGCCCTCTCAATGCCCATTAAGGACCCCCCCAAAAGCGTCTAAGGATCCCCTGAATGCTCCCAACCCCACAGATGCCCATTACAGCCACTTCTGACAATTCATCTCCTGCCATCCCCCACGAGCTCAGAGCACCTCATAACCCAGTCAGTCGCCTAAAATTCCTGCTGTGCCCTGTGCCATAAAGAGCCTGGTTAGAGCTCCCCAAGATCCCTCCAAGCTCTCCTGAACCATATACGTTTCCCCTTGAGAACCTCAAATCAACGTTCAGAGGCAAAAGTGTCCCCAAAATGCCCTCCCGGACCCCAAACTCTCCACAAGATTCACTTCCGGGACTTCAGCACCCATCATGCTCCACAGTTCAGACTTACCAAAATATTAGTACTGGTCTAATACCGATACTCAACTGTGACAGACAAAATAATCTCTAACAATTTAAAGTTAGAAAGTGTTTATTCAGCTCTGGGCAGCAGCGTGTGGTAATCCTCTGATAAGCACTGCAAAATCACAGGTGATTACAAAGTCTATTTATTAGCAAAGGATTCAAACAAATACATATTCATAATAACAGCCCCTCCCATCTCCCGATTCCCATGGTAATTAGCTTGAATAGCTATTAAGCATGCGTGATTGACTTCTTAAATTAAGTCTGGGGTAATTTTCATAGGGAGGGGTCTTAAGAGGAGGAAGTAGGGCGAGTCTTCCTCACCCTAAACTCTTGACCTTTTCTATCAATGACAATACTAATGATTTCTGGGGATAATCCAATTTCTCAAAGAATGGGTTTCTGGTTGCATTGTCTATGTTCGTTCAGGTCTGCTCACTAGTTTCGTCTTTTTCCATTGTAAGTGCAGCTGAGCAAACATGAAATGACAGACAATCAATTCTTTAAGTTTCAGATAACTACTCCCTTCTAACTTCTAACTTTTAATTATTTTCAACAAGGTAACTAAAATTCTAGTTTTCTAAGATTAGTGTTTCATTCCCCACTTCTCCTTTGAAATGAGTAAATTCTTTTACTCAATATGGGGATTTTTTTCATCTATCCAAGACGCATAGCGGCGATTTCTTAAGACTAAGCCATACGCCTCTGATAGCGATGCCTAGTCTGCCACTTGTCGTAGTATCCTCAAATTCCAAACAAGTACAGCAATAGACAAAATCAAACTTATACCAACTAAAATAAGCAGCACAGCGATTGGGTGAATTAAGTCATTAAGCAAACCAGTTGCGGTTGGTGACCACCCAAATAGCACATCCCACCAATGATGAGACAGATGCTCTTCCAATCTTTTAAAAAACCCCTTTTATGGTCTCCGTGTCATGGTGTATCGTGATCAAAGTCCTTTTCCCTGCATCTTGGATCTCTTTTAAAATGTTTCTTAATGCCTGATGGTTCAGTAGCTGGGCAACTAGGGTTAAATTCATTCCTAGAGGCGCAGGCAATATTTCTTGCACAGTAACCAAGTTTGCCTTTATGTACTGATGTGATATTACAGGTGCCTGATAGGAAAAGTCACATCCTTTGATTTTAGCAAAATTGCAAACACATAAATTGAATTGAGTCTCATCCATGATTTGATTGTCTATCATTATGGTGGGACATGCTGTTCTGAGACAGACACAACCTTGTCCTATATGCACAAGTGAAGTTGTCTGGTTGGTTAGATGCATTTCAAAGTGGCAAATGCTTTGGTCCGTATCCAGGCAGGTATCTTTGTCATCTTCTAAAGTTCCTTCACATATATATCCCAATTGTTTTCTCATAGAACAGGGCTCTAGGTTAATGGTCTGCCATTTCCCTTCAACTTCTTGTGCCCACATTCTATGTTCAGAAGGATACAATACAGTCCCTTCATGATTTAGTCCTAGAGGAACTATAGGATGTATTAAGCTCACAGATGCACTATGTATGGTTAAAACAAAAGCTATCACTGTATTTGTCTCAGGGTCATAGGTAAAATGAACCAAAACCCACCAAGGTTGAAGCTCTCTTTCCATTTCAGAGGCATTGTCCCAAACAATTTTGCAAATTTCAGCAGGAAATATCCCTTCTTCACCTTCCCTGATGACTGCGGCAGCCACTGACTGCATCCACATTTATGCTTGGGTACATCCAAGAGCCAGAGAATTGTTCGCAATAGCTGTGGCTAGGGCTTTAATTATTACCTCACTATCTTACTCTTCTATATTTTCCCATTTTGGTAATATTTTGGTCAGTTTCCAATGATTGTTCCCTAGTGCTAATAAAGAAGATTGCAAAGGCTGCCGTAATTTAACTAAATCACTTCCCATCATAGTCAATTTGTTCATTAACACCTCCGAATCTATTGTGTTTAAAACTCCCAATCTTGTTCCTAATATCCCAGTAAGGTCTCTCTTTTTCTTAAAACAAGTGAGCATACGGTTTTGAAGCCAAGTAGTCCATTCCATAAAAGGAGATTTGAGAAATGGGGCACATTCTGGCCGAATGGCAGAAGCATTTACCTGCATTCCCATTTCTACTTGCTTCAGAGACCATTCTGGGTTAGTTAGCAGTCTCTGAATTCCTGTTTTCTTGATAGCATATGGTCCAATTTTAGTAATTGTGGGAATTATAGGTTGTTCCTTTTTCTTTGAAATAATTGGAGTCTGGATTGTTACAGCCCTCTCTGACACTGGTGGGGTTGATTTGCCTTTGATTTTGTGAAACTCGATGCAATATTGAGTAACATTAAAATCAAGATCAAATCCTTTTGCTGCACATCCTTCAATTTTAAGTCTAAATTCAGGACACATGGTCAAGCATTTGTCACAGCATGCAGGACCAACTTGGGTGAGTTCCATGGGTGGATAGTGAGCCTCGTGGAACCCATCTTGTATGAATGCATATTCACATCCCCAAACATTCCTTTCTTCCCACATACTTGCATTTGTGACCCTTAACATTTTGCTTAAAGCCTTACGAGAGTAGAGATCGTAAGCTTTCCCTTGGCATTGATAAATCCCGGTTACATTGTACTGGTGTGGTGTTGCTTTGACTCTTATTATAGTCATGGCAATGACCACAAGGGTCACAACCATTCTAATTATGTCCATGATAGCTGTAAGTTCATTACTCGCTGTTCTTGGTGAATTTCAGCTTCAGGTCTCCATTGCCTGGTGCAATTTTTCAAATTTCTTCAGGAGCCTTCTTCACTCGGGAGTGATAGATCCAAGCCTTCTGTTCTTTGATCTTGACTGCCACGAAGGTGGTGAGGAGTACCTGCAATGATCCTTCCCACTGTGGTTCCAAAGGCTTCTCTGCAAAAGGCTTAACATATACATAATCCCCAGGTTATACATCATGTACTGGCCCATCTAATTCTCTGCTTTGGGCCCCAGCCACATATTTTCCAGTTTCTCTCTGGGACTCCAAAATGTGGTATTATTTCTTGTAACAATGCCTTGGTTACCTCTCGTGCCTTAGCTGTCCGGGTAGGGAAGGCTTCTGGCCATCCTGAAAAGGTATCTGTTAACACTAATAGGTAATGATACCCCCCTTTCCTGGGCAATTCTCTAAAATCAATTTGCCATTGCTGCCCAGGTCCACAACCTTACCAATTTGTCCAACTTTAGGCTTTGGAAATTTTTTAGGATTAGTTCAGAGGCAAAGACCACACTGACGAGTTACTTGTGTTACTGTGCCTTGTAATTTTCTAGCGAGAATTCTGTTCTTTAAATAATTGTATATGGCGTCCATTCCCCTCTATTACCTCTCTGCTTGTGGTAACTGCATACCCAGCATGTCTTTTTCCACTGATGACATAGCTGCTCCTATCAGTGAACCAGCTCTCAGCATCCTCAAGAGGGGTGTCTTTCAGATCCGGGCAACTGGAGTAGGTGGCTTCAATGGTCTCCAGGCAGTCGTGGATCACTGGTTCTCCCATACTCTCGCTGAGGAAAGAAGCTGGGTTTACAATGTTAGTTACCACAATTTCAACATCATCTTGTTCTACCAGTATGGCCTGGTACTTTAGAAACCTTTGTGGGGAAAGCCAATGTCTCCCTTTCACCTCCAGGACTGCAGATGCTGTGTGGGACACTAGCACATTCATCTTCTGGCCTAGGGTGAATTTGCATGCCTTCTTGGATGTTCACTGCTACTGCTACTGCTGCTGCAACAGCTCTGAGGCACCCTGGCCACCCCTTGGCTGCCGTGTCCAGCTGTTTGGAGAGGTAGGCAACTGCGCTCCGGTACGGCCCCAGGTCTTGTGCTAGTACTCCCAGAGCAATCCCTTGTTTTTTGTGAGAAAACAGAAAGAATGGTTTACTCACATCTGGAAGTCCCAGAGATGTTACCTCTCTGCTTGTGGTAACAGCATACCCAGCATGTCTTTTTCCACTGATGATATAGCTGCTCCCATCAGTGAACCAGCTCTCAGCGTCCTCGAGTGATGTCCTTCAGATCCAGGTGACTGGAGTAGGTGGCTTCAATGGTCTCCAGGCAGTCGTGGATCACTGGTTTTCCCATACTCCTGATCTGGAAGTCCCAGGGCTGGAGCTGACATAAGAACCTTCTTTAGTTGGTTGAAGGCTAGTGTTGCTTCTGTTGTCCACTGAAGATCCCTGCTCCCTTCAGTGATTAAGGCATACAGGGGTTTAACAAACAATCCATAGTTATAAATCCACAGTCTGCACCACCCCGTCATGCCTAGAAAGGTTCTCAGTTTTTTACTGTCTGGGGTTTTGGGGTTTGGCATATTGCTTCCTTACAGTCTTGCCTCAAGGTCCTTTGTCCAGCACTCACTTCATAGCCCAGGTAAATCACTGCTTGTTTCACCATCTGGGCTTTCTTTTGGGATACCCAATACCACTGCAGGCCCAAAAAGTTTAGGAGGCTTACCATCCAATTCACACATGCCTCTTGGGTCTGGGTGGCTATTAAGAGGTCATCCGCATACTGAAGCAGCTGTCCTTCTCCTGGTGGGGGTTCCCAAGATTCCAAATCCTTTGCCAGCTGTTCTCCAAATATAGTAGGGGAGTTCTTGAACCCCTGGGGTAGTACACACCATGTGAGCTGAGTTTTACGTCCAGTTTTGGGATTCTCCCATTCAAATGCAAAAATTTTCTGGCTGGCTTCATGGAGAGGGAGGCAAAAGAAAGCATCCTTCAAATCTAAAACAGTAAACCAGGTTAGTTCAGGTGTTAAAAGAGTTAACAAAGCGTAGGGGTTAGAAACCACTGGGTACAAATCCTCAGTTATCTTATTAACAGCTCTTAAATCTTGTACTAATCTGTATGATCTATCAGGCTTTTTCAGAGGCAAAATAGGAGTGTTGAAATCGGATTGACACTCTTTTAATAGTCTTATTTGCAAAAAGTTTTCAATGATTGGGCTAATTCCTTCTCTGTCTTCCTTTCCAAGGGATATTGTTTGGCCCTTACCGATTGTTCTCCTTCTTTAAGTTGGATTTGTACTGGTGGAGCATTCTTTGCCCTCCCTGGTATATTAGAGGCCCACACTCCAGGAAACACCTGATCTTTTATTTTCTTAATAATTTCTTCTTCATTTTCAACTTCAACTTTTTTTGATTATTAGCATTAAACTTAACAATTCTAGATGTTGTTGATATTTTACCTCCAAATTCATTTCCCCATTTTTAAATATTATCACTGCTTCCAGCTGCTCTAGCAGATCCCTGCCTAAAAGTGCAGATGGAGCATTAAGCATATAAAAAAATCGATGAATTCCCCACTGTTTTCCCAATTTATACTTCAATGGTTTACAAAAATATGCTTTTTCAGGTCGGCCAGTCGCCTTTTTACATTATCTTGTATTATTGCTACTAGTTTCTTTGTCCCTGGTTTACACCCCTCTTCTCGATTGCTGGAAACTCTCCATGCCTCATTTAGCAAAGTCTCCAAGTTCTGACTTGCTGAGCCTCACATCTTCTGGAGATTTCACCTGATGTCACTTGTAGATTGCCCTAAAAACAAGTTTACCAATTGTTGTATTCCCTCATCAGATTCAGGATCCAGGGTGGTGTGTCGACGTATTGCCTCTCGCACCTGATCTAGAAATTCAGAAGGAGTTTGAGAGTAATTTTGTTTAACAGCATAAACATGAAATAGCATAACACAAAATAGGGTGCATACAGTCAGGTTGGCTCTTGTGTTTCAGGAATTGGGGGTGGTTTAATTTTTTTGTCTCTTCTTCTTGAGTTTTCATACAATATACTTTGTTAGGATGTGTACACCTTTGATTTATTGAGCATGTGCTGCAACACTTCTTGGGTTTTTCTTTATTAGCTTTATTATCTTTCTCGAGAGCCAACACTAAAGGGTCAGAGGGTGGTCTAATTCCACAAGCCCTTTGCCACTCAGGTTGATTCCTAAGGGTGAAAAACATGTCAGCATAAGTAACTTCATGCCACTTCTGCTCACACCTGAGGAAAAGCATCAGCTGTAACAAAGTGTTAT
>JAREIS010002431.1:0-25161 GCA_030060385.1 Muscicapa striata striata | reverse complement strand
GGGACACATGGAAGGGTGGGGGTGGTGGCCCATTCCCCATGGAGGCCACATGGAAAGCACATGGTCCTGAGACAAAGGGAGCAGGGGTCTTCTCTAAGAGCCTCCCCTGAGGCTGCAGGGACCAATCAGAGACCTGGGTTGGTGATTGACAGCCCAGGAAACCAATTAAAACACTGTTTCGCTTTTAGAATCACAGGAAAGAAGTCAGTTTTGTGTCTTTGCTTTCCGGGGGCAGGGAGAGGAGCTGGCAGGGGCTCCGGTCCCGGCATGGAGCCCGGCCCGGGCTGAGCCCCGGGAGGAGGAAGGGCCCAGCCCCGGGATGACTCCCAGCCCCAGGAAGGCCCCAGGGTGGACTCGGCTCTGGCCCTGGCGGGGCCCGGCTCCGGGATGGCCCCGGGGAGGGGGCCCAGCGCAGCCTCGGCTCGGCTCGGCCCAGCCCGGCCCGGCTTCAGGCCTCGCACAGCGGCAGAAAGAAGTCCAGCCATTTCATCATCTCGTGTGGCTGCGTCTTTTCCAGCATGGCTTCAGCCTGGATCTTTACCGTTTTGGATACAAGTTTAACTTTTAGTGCCTGAATGAGACTTCGGATTTTCCTGAGCTCCCCAGAACGGAAAGCATGAAGCAGGAGGAATTACAGAAGTCAGCAGAAGGAAGACAAGTTCTTATAGAAGGAGAGATGGAGGAGTCGCCACTGATAAGTAGCTTAAACCCTTTTTCTTGTGGGACTTAGAGGATCGTGACTTTACTTAAAAATTCCTTTAAACTGTAGAATATACCTGGGGAGGTTAAAAGTGCCTGAGAAGAAGACCTTTTTTTTTGCCCTGAGAAATGGGCCTCGGGAAGTGGAGCTCTCTGTCTTTGGAACTGGAATTGGACAGAGATATTTGAGTAAAGAGTGAGATGAAGAGTCTTTTTGTGTTCTCAGCAGCCTGCCTTTAAAATGACACCCCATGTGATTCAGCAACCTATACACAGCTCTAGAAGGACTGTGAAAATGGGAGGAAAAATCATAATTTGTAGTTTCCGGGTAGGTGCAGATTATGAGAGTGAGACACCCTCTAAGCCTAAACAAAAAGAAGGAGCTTCTCTCTCTTGATTGAACTGAAATGATTATTTAAATGAACAACTGACCGAAGTTTTTTTTTTCTGTATGTTGCTGGTATGAGGAAAGGGGGAGGAGGGAATAATCTAGAAATCTCATCCTGAATTGTTTTGTGTTGTTAATAAATTTCTAGTTCCGTTTTTAAGCTTTGAGCCTGCTTTGTCTTTACTCCAAAACTCGATCCCCAAAAGAAATTAAATAGATTAAAATTGGCAACCCCAGTCACACCGTGACAGCAGGGAAGGCTGAGGGGCTCCTCATCCCAGCCTGGCAGAGTCACCTAGGAGCTGATGGAGAACACAGAGCCAGGCTCTTCAGTGGGGGCCTGGGGGGAGATAAAACACAATGGGTGGAAGGGGAATGAGGGGAGATCAGACAGGACTTGTGCAAAACCTTTGTTCCCATGGGCTCAGACAGGTTCTGAGATGCTGCCTCCCGTCCCTGTGCTTTGGGATTTTCAAATTCAGACCAAATCAAGCCTTGAACCACTCGGTCTAAACCAGTTTCTGACAGACTGGGCTGCAGACTTGCTGAGGTCCCTTCCAACCTCAGCCCTCTGATGATCCCAGGACGATGCTGCTCCTAGTTTTGGAATGGACCACAGCAAATGTTTATGGGACAGGAGCCCTCTGGGGCTGTAGGGGACCTGACGCTTGCAAGGTACACGAGCACATCTCATTAGCTGGAGCATTTGAGCACTTTAAGAAATGTCAAAGGTTTCCTACCATGAGATAACAGAAATTTCCTGGATGTGTACTGATGGCAGGAGAAGAAATACTCATCTTCACCTCTACCTGTGTTACCACTATACTGTCTATTATTTAATGTCCCTCTTCATTTAGGTATTTCCCTCTCCTGTTTAAATGGCCTTGTCTAAGGACATTTCTTCACTAGACCAGCTGGTTCTATGGCCTTCCCATTGCTCCCAGATTTCCTCCTTGAGTTCTTCTCTGGTCATTCATCATTAGTGAACATCCTAAGTGTGTGCACATCTATCACAGAATCACCCTTTCCAATGTCTTTGTCTAAAACTGTTCCTGAATGGAAATCCCTTGTACATGGTGGACACATCAGATTCTGCTTTGACATTGCACAGAGCTGAGGGAGGAACTTTGATTTTATTAAATTATATCATTTGTACATTTTGTTATGTTGGCCACGAAGAGAAACTTTCTGTGCCTCTGAGTCTCACCAGTTCCTGACCCCCAAAGGACACAAACCTGATGATTTGTGGTTCCCACTGCAGTGGTGGCACTTGCACCTCCCTCCATTGCAAAGGCTACTGTGTCCTTTCCTAATTAATATAAGATCAGACAAAGTATCTTTGCATGGATGAAAAAGGGATACAAGAGGCTCTTTCAGGTAGTTTATTCCTTGGCGGTGGTATGGCTGGAAAGAGGGAGAGCCCCTCCAGGAATCAGGTATTCAGGGGAAGGTGAATGGGGAGTGGTTTTGGCTGCCAGCCAATGGGATAGGGACACAGGGGTATTGGGAATCAGGATACAGAACTTAATGTGCTTCAAGGTCATCAGGGAAGGTCAAGGGACAGTAGGAATTCTGGGATAAACCGGAAGATGTCAGGATATGTACCTCCTTCTTCCACCTCAGGTTATCAAATTACAACATCTCCCCGTTTTTTGTTTTTTAAGTAGGGGGATGACTTTAAACTAATTCTAGTCCGAATTTTATTTTGACCACCATTTGAGATGAGTGGGAGAGTTAGACTGTTTTATATTTGCCAATTCTATATGATTGTCCCCTGAGGTAGAAGAAATGATTCCATTAATGGCCTTAAATATTAAATGACGTATGATCCCAAATGCCATAGCTACAAGGAAAAGAATAACAACAAGCAACATAATAGTTTTGACTATGGAAATCCACCACCCAGAAAACCCCCAGCCTTTAAACAGTTCATTAATCCAGTCTTCTGATTCTTGTTTCACTTGTCCAATCAGGTGCTTCATATCTCGCAGAGCAGCGTGGACATTGGGAGCCTTTGAAGTCAGATTCATGCAGCAAAGCCCTTCAAATTCCTGGCATTCATGTCCATGTAGTAATAGGAGAAAATCTATTGCAGCACGGTTTTGTAATGTTGCCTGCCTGGTTACTTCTTCATCTTCTAGGAGGGAACTGATGGCAGTTGAAGTTAAATTTGCTTGTTTAACTACCCAACACTCCAGGTGACCTAATTCACCTAGAGCTTTTGCTGCTGCAACCCATGGAAGGAATACAGATACAGCGATTCTTTTTGATTTTGCCCAATGGAAAATTTCTGCATCACAATTTGGGTCCAGATTATCTGCACTTCTTTTTTGTATTTTATTACCAGATTTGCTTTTGTGTGTCCAATCACTAATTAAGGTTTTGTTGGGTGCTAACAAGGACAACCGCCCTATAGTACATGGTCCCCTAGAAGATTAGAAGGAATCCCTGCCCACGCCCGGTCCCCACAAATTAAAAACAATCCCTTTGGTAGGATTTTGGGACTTGTATGAACTGGATCTTTAGCTGGAATATGGTTTGTGAATGTACACCACTTCGTGGCCATAAATTCCTTACGAAATTGTCGGATGAGATGAAAGCCTTTTGTGTCAGTGAGTGTTGGATAATCTTTGAAATGAATGCAGTATGTTGCTGGATAGGAACCAAGCAGTTCTAACTCTTGGGGTTCCTGGTCTGCCTTGGGTAATTTTGGCAGCAAGTCCTTTACAGGATTACCTATGATCTGTGCTGAGTGCCTAGGTGAAATAGTGAATGGTTCAGGTGTTTTATTAGGCAAGTGTATGTCAAAGCTACCTAAATACTCACTAGCTTTAAGTGGGACTCCTACCAGGCAGGTGGACATAGGATCTGTGGCTGCTGCAGTGGACAGACATATGTTTTCCTGTTTGAGTGTCTGTGCCAGGGTTACCCAGATGTTCTGACGTGGCTGAGGGACGATCCACGCAGCTGCGAAACTGTTCAAAGCTAACAAGAAGACAACTTGAATGGGGTTCTTCACAGGGTTAACTCGAGGGTAGCTTTTTTCTAAAAAGAAAAACAAACATTTTTAAAACATGTTATGAGTCCTTGTCTGCTTGAGGGTATTCCTTTATGAAGCTTTTGTTTCCTTTTCCTCTGCGGCGTCTTCTTTTGGAAGCAAAGGTTACTTGCTTCTCATCTCCTTCGGCTGTATCTGGAGTTTTAGGGACAAAAGGCTTTACCCATTTCTGTGGAATCCATCTAGGTCCTGAGGGAGTTGAAACACATGCATAACCCCTTCCCCAGGTTACGAGTTCATAGGGACCTTTGGTTTCCCAGGTTTCTGGGTCCCTAATCAAAACTGGTGGATGCTGAGACAATTTAAACTGTTTACTGCTGTTAAAATGACGAACCACAGGAGGACTCATGTTTTCAAATGAACAGTTCAAGAAATTGATTGTAAACAATGCTTTACAGAGCTTTTGCTGGGGAGACATCCACACAGTAGAACTGCTTTGTCTAGCTAGAACCTGTTTCAGTGTTTGATGTGTGCGTTCAATCACAGCTTGGCCTGTAGGGGAGTGTGGAATGCCTGTCTTATGCATAAGTCCCCACTGCTGGATGAATTCCAGGAACTCCTTGGAAGTATAAGCTGGGCCATTATCTGTTTTTATTTCTCTAGGGATCCCCAAAACTGAGAAGGCTTGTACTAGGTGTTGTTTTGCATGTACTGCCTTTTCCCCTGCATGAGCTGACGCATAAACTGCACCTGAATATGTGTCTATGCTCACATGAACATATTTTAGGCGTCCAAAACTAGGAATGTGTGTGACATCTGTCTGCCACACTTCACAGCTGCCTAGGCCCCTGGGGTTAACCCCCATACCCAGCGATGGCATGGCCTGGAGCTGACAGCTGGGACAGGTGGCGACGATGGCCCTGGCCTGACTCCGTGTTATCTGGAATTGACGGACCAAACCTGGTACATTCTGGTGGTATTGCTGATGGCTCAGCTTTGCCTGTTGGAAGATGTCAGGAAGGCATGCCTTTTCTGCTGGAGCTGCCAAGGTGTCTGCCATCTGATTTCCTTCTGCAATCTCACCTGGCAAATCTGTATGCGACCTCACATGCATCACATAGAAGGGATGTTCTCTGTGAGAAACCAAATAGATTAGTTTTGATAACAGCCTAAAGAGCTGCTCATTATCAATGTCTTTGAGCACTGCCTGCTCTGCTCTGGACACCACCCCAGCGACATACGAAGAATCTGTTACCAGATTAAGAGGTTCAGAGAATTTCTCAAAGGCTCTTACCACAGCAGCTAGTTCTGCAATCTGGGGTGACCCCTCCACAAATTCAACATCAGCTTCCCAATGCTGTGTCTGTGGATTTCTCCAAGCCATCACCGACTTGTGGGAGTTCCTGATGCATCTGTGAACACTGTGAGTGCCCTGAGTGGTGTTCTGCTCCTCTTCTCACGAGGTATGAGGTGGAATTCCTCATTGAACAACTTATGAGCTGGGCTGTGAACAGATATCTGTCCCGTGTAGCTGTCCAGAGATATCTGGAGGCTGGCATTGCTCTGCAACAAATGCTCAAACATATCTTTTGTTAGCTTTTCAGGAGAATTCTTTCCCTCCCCAGAAAGTTTAATAGGCAAGTGTATGCATGTGAAATCGCATCCAGACAGTTCACTCAGCCTCATCCTTGCTTTTTGAATCAACTGAGCCATAAGTTCCTGTGGCTGTGTAATAGTTTTGGATCTCTGGTGGGAGAGGAAGACCCATTCTATGATTAAGAGTGAGTCTCTCTGCCCCTCTATCCACTGAAATATTAAACCATGTAAGTGTGGCAATTTCCCCAAAACAATGAATTTGAAAGGCAGTTCAGGTTGATAGCGGTGAGCTTGCCTTTCAGACAAAGCTTTCTGTACCTTTCCAATTGCAGCCTTTGCTTCTGGTGTCAGTTCCTAGGAGAAACTAGCTCTCTCTCCCCTTTCAATAATTTGAAAAGGGGTTGTAATTCCTCATTAGTGAGGCCTAACCAAGGTCTTACCCAATTCAGCGACCCACACAGGGAATGGAGATCTGCAAGAGTTTTAGGATTACAATTAATGTCTAATTTCTGTGGAACTATGGTCCTGGCAGTGATCTCTAGTCCCAGATACTTCCAAGGTGGCATCCTTTGAACTTTGTCATCCTGTAATTGAAATCCAGCAGAGGTTAAAACTTTAACTACTAGGTCAAGCGTGTGTTGAAGTATGGAGTTATCAGGAGCACACACTAACACATCATCCATGTAGTGTAGTATTATGGCATCTCTTCTCTGTGCACGGACAGGAGACAACAATGAAGCTACATACCACTGACAGATAGCAGGACTACACTTCATGCCCTGTGGAAGCACTTTCCAGTGGTATCTCTTCATTGGAGCCTCTCTGTTCAGTGATGGCACTGAGAATGCAAACCTAGGAGCATCTTCAGGGTGAAGTGGTATTTGGAAGAAACAATCTTTGATATCTATTACTGCCAATTGCCAATCTCTAGGTAACATAGTTGGAGAAGGCATCCCAGGTTGAGGAGATCCCATGTCCTGAATTACTTTATTAATTTCTCTAAGATCATGTAATAATCTCCATTTGTCTGTCCCTGGTTTTTTTTACAAAAATTGGGGAATTCCAGGGGCTTGTTGTTTCCTCTATATGATTTTTGGCCAATTGGTCCTCTACAAGTTTTTCAAGTGCCTGTAACTTTTCTTTCCTTAGCGGCCACTGTGTTGTCCAGACAGGTGTGTCACTTAGCCATGTTAGTTTCTGGACCCGGCACTGCACGGTGGCCGCCTCTAAAAATCCTTAGGAGTTTTTGGAATTATCATTTTAACTCCCCATTGTGACATGGCATCTCTTCCCCACAAGGGACACTTGTAATCTATTACAAATGGACGTACACTGGCCAATCTGCCGTCCGGTCCCTCAATTTGTACAATGCGTTTTGATATTTGTGCTAATCGAACTCCTCCTATACCCTGAATATGCCCAGCTACAGGTTGTAATTCCCAATGTGAAGGCCACATATTTTCAGGTATTATGGTTACATCTGAGCCTGTATCCAAAACACCCTTCACATGTAGATGGTCTGAACCATGTGTCATGTTGCATGCCAGAGAAGGCTTTTCCTCTTTCACTGTCTCTGCCCAGTAAACCTCTGGTGATTTATCTTTTGCTGTGATATTTGCTGGAATAGGAAGAGCTTGGGCTAGAATTTGTCCCTCACTTAAATAGAAAGGTGCTTGTGAACAACGAGCTATTATGATAACACCAGATATTTTTCCCTTCATGGTCATAGGAGCTATTTCAATTTCTACAGGTGTGTGTGCAGTGTCTCCCACAACAAAATACTCACTCTCCATGTGGCAAATCGACATATCAATTAGGGAGCTCGAGATATCCACTGTAATAACCGTCCACTCAGCCGACCTGAAATGAAAACCTTTGCTAGTCTGTAGTCTAATACGGCCACAGAACTGCCTGTCTTTGTTAAGAGAACATTCAACATTTACATTATCCATTACACCCACATTGTCCATCCCACCCTCCCCCTTTGCTTTTAAGAGAGAGGCTTTTGCTACAGTATAGCCTGCAGAACTTATATCCTGGCGCTCTATGGTGTTTATAGCAGGCCTGCGCCTCAGTTCTAGTTTTTTTGTTTGTTGATCTTTTTCTGTCTCATTTTTTGAGGACAGTCCTTAGCCAAATGTCCTTGCTGCTGGCACTGGAAACAGGTGATTTTCTTTAGCTGCTCCGATGATAACTGCTGCTTCTTCATCTGTGCTGGTTCAGGTGCTGGAGGCTTAGGAGGTGCTGGACTTGGAGTCCTCTCAGGAGCACTGAATAGCTCTGCTTTGCGGGTACAGGCTTCTATCATCTGTGCTAGGGTTGGTTCTGGATACAGTGGCAGGCTTAGGATGACTCTCCGGCAGGCTTGGTTGGCGTTCTTTTCTGCTAATTCTTTGATCAATTCTGCCTGCATAGCTGGATTAAGCACCTGACGCTCCACCTGCGTCTTTAAACGATCTATAAAGCTTAAAAAATTCTCAGAAGGATATTGTTTAATATTAACATAACTAGTAGTTACTTCAACTGTTGGCAATTTAATAAAGGCCTGTTCAGCTATTTCACAAATTTTATCTAAAATAAATTTAGACAATAACCGAGTTTGCTTTTCAGGGCTATGTATGTCACCCTCCCCACATAAATGCTGTAATGTAATTTCATTATCATCAGCATCCTTAGCGTGTTCAGGATTTGTATGAATTTCTGTTAAAAAACTGCCCAAAGAACGTTTCCAAATATTAAACCATAATTCATATTCAGCTGGGGTAAGCAAACACCTGAAAAGGTCTTTTACATCATGTGGAACCAATTCATTTGATGTAAAAGTTGCTCTCATAATTCCCTTAAATATTTCACTTTGCCTCCCAAATTCCCTTTGTACCTTACAAATTTCTTTTTTATCTTGGTATGATAATGGTTGATATATTCTTTTACCATTCCTCTTCCCAACGTATTGAATCGGTAATGCATCAAAAAGTATATTAGATTCAGGGTTAATCGGTAAGTTAGGGGTTAACTGGTTTTGTGCCTGTGCAGGCTGTAGCGGTAAGGTAGGGGTTAATTGGTTCTGTGCCTGTGCAGGCTGTAGCGGTAAGGTAGGGGTTAACTGGTTCTGTGCCTCTGCAGGCTGTAGCTGGTAGCTGGTTCTGTGCCTGTGCAGGCTGTGGCTGTGTGCCTGCTACACGTGCTTCCCCCCCACCCTCAGGCTCTGCATTCTCCGAGCTCTCATCCCTCCCGGTATTTGTGAAAGAGTTACAATGCGGCCTGGAAATAGAATTCTGAAAAAATGGATTAAAACCTGGAAAATATTGAGCAGAAACGGGAATTGGATGCAGGAAAGGATTATTGGGAGAAAAAGACATGTTACAGTTAGGATTTAGTAAAGGTTTTTCCCTTTGCACCGAGGAAAGATGAGTTTCTAAATTACTCTGCTCACGTGGAATTTCTGAAAGCTGGGGATAGATCGGTAAGTTTGTATCAGGTTGTACAGAGGCTGCTAATTCAGTGTATTTTGGAGGATCAATTGTTTTAGTAGTTTCTTGAGGTAATTCTGATTTCTCTTTTAAATCAGGGACAGGAGGTTCCAAATTAGGTAAAGAGGAGTTTAAAGAATTTTCCTGTGGTCTATCTTGGTTTTCCAATTGTGATAAGTGTTTGTGAACATTTAAAAATATAGGCAAAAATAACGCAGCATTGGTATCACCTTTCTGTATTTTAGAAGTTAATAAATCTCCAACACTGTCCCAAAATAAAACCGATTTGATATTTTGCTTATCAAATTCTGTAATTTCTCGAGACAACCAAATAACAAACTTTCCAATCTGTTTCTTAGAAGTTACAAAATCCTGTAAATCTAGCATTTCTTTAAGCTGGTTAACAATACTCTTTTGCTGTGCTGAAATATTCCCCCCCATTCTGATGTAATAAACACAGACAGCACTATTCCCTATCTTTCACAGAAACGTTACAATATAACAGCTGGCTGCAAGACCCAGGTGTGTTATGGGGGTGCTGGGCTTTTGTTATTCGCCACGTGGCTTAGCTGTGGCTACACAGGCGGTCCCGAGTATTCCTCCACAGAGAACACACCGGCGCCGGTGCTTAGGGTCACAGCGTACGCACGCCAGGCAGCGCCGGCAGAACGCGTGTACTGGGGCCGGGTTTCGCAACACCGGCCACGTGTTGCCGGCTGCAAGCCTGAGCTGCTGCCGCTTGCCCACCCGCGGGTAAAAACCCCCCAGGAGTTTCGGGCTATCCGTTTAAAAACCACCCCTCCCCTGTACCTCGGGGCTAATTCTGGGGTTCCCACCTCCCCGAAGGGATATGTTACCTTACCAAACGGAGCGCGGTTTCGCTGTAACTCTGCAAAAGTTCCGATCCAGAAACGGCTTCTCCAAAGATGCGAAGAAGTTCCCCGCTTCACCCTCCTGTGTTTAAAGCCGTTAAAAACAGCTGCAAGCACGGAGGAAGTTGTATCACCTGGCCGGCCTCTGTGGAAGTCCTAAAACTGCGAACTTCAGGCTAATTCGGGGTTCAAAACAGCTCCAAAACGGCAGGCGCCAACTGCAAAAGCTACTGTGTCCTTTCCTAATTAATATAAGATCAGACAAAGTATCTTTGCATGGATGAAAAAGGGATACAAGAGGCTCTTTCAGGTAGTTTATTCTTGGCGGTGATATGGCTGGAAAGAGGGAGAGCCCCTCCAGGAATCAGGTATTCAGGGAACGGGGGATGGGGAGTGGTTTTGGCTGCCAGCCAATGGGATAGGGACACAGGGGTATTGGGAATCAGGATACAGAACTTAATGTGCTTCAAGGTCATCAGGGAAGGTCAAGGGACAGTAGGAATTCTGGGATAAACCGGAAGATGTCAGGATATGTACCTCCTTCTTCCACCTCAGGTTATCAAATTACAACACCCTTGGCCGTGGTGAACCTCATCCAATTATCCTGGGCCCACAGCTCCAGCCTGTGCAGATCCCTCTGCAGAGCTTCCTGCCCTGCAGCACAGCCACACTCCCAGCCAGCTTGGGCTCACCTGGACACTGACACTTGGGTGCCCTCAATGGCCTCGTCCAGATCAGCAAGAAAGAGATTTAACTGCCCTGGCCCCAATCCTGAGCCCTGGGGACATCCCTGGATGTGGCTCCATTGCCCAGCACTCCTTGGGCTGGACTTCTGTTTTTTACGGAGCTGTGCCTTTACTTGGTTTTGTTTGCTGACAATAAATGAATATCCCTGTGTGTCTCAGGCAGCTCCTTCTCCAAGGAAAGCAGGTGGGAGTTGTGTGCCAAGGAGCTGAAAGCTGCAGGCACAGCCTGGGGTGGAGGAAGCTCAGATTTGCACAAGACTGCTCTGAGTGCCAGGGGTTGGATGAGGGAAATGGTGGGGTGGGGGTAGGGACAGAGTGGGATTGATTGTCATCCATAAAGGGTCTTGATTTTCATATCTGTTCAGACTGCATGATGATGTGCTTGGGATTGCTGTCAACTGGATATTGTTGAAATCAGTGTATCAACAGGAAAAGAGTAAATGGGAAAAAAAAGTCTTATCTCTCTTAGTTTTTAAATTAATTATTATTTTTTAATGGACTGATAGCTCAGATAGGTCCTGCCTTGTGCTCAGGTTTCTGGGCAGTAGCTCTGTTTCAGGCGACCTGCACGCCAAATTGCTCTTGCTCACAAGTTATTTTGAATGGCCTATTAGGTCTGTTATAAAATGAATTATTTACCAAATGGACTTAAGATTTACAGAGAAGAGACTTTAAACGGACTATTACTGCACAGGAGAAACAAAAGAAGTACAGGTAGACACAAACACAGTGCACAATAAATTGTCCTACTTTACCGCTGGTGAAGAAATAGCAGAGATCAGGAGTCAATGTAACCACCAAATTGATGAGAGAGTACACATGGAGCCCTTTCACGCAGCTTCCAGAAAAGTAACCACCATGATGCATACAGACCTGGGGGAGAAGCCCTCCCAGTTTTCAGGGACTATGCAGAAGAATTCTGCTTTGTGAAAGTTTTGTGTAGCTTTTCTAGTTTATAATGTGAAGTGTGTGTCGCTAGGAAAATCAAGGCTTATCTCCCTTCAGTCTGCTCTCAAGGCAAGGTGTTCATGGTCAGCTGAGAATTCCACCTCCCTGGCACCAGAGAGAACTCAGGACAGGACAGATGTCCAGCCTGGGTTATCTCAGCAATTGCTGAGAGGGGAAGATGCCCTGTTATGGCCCCAGCTGGTGGACAGAACAGATGAGCTCGGCTGTGCCATAGGGGAAGTCCTGCTGCAGGACTCATGGAACCGAGGGTGTGTTGTGACATTGTGATGGCTCATGGAACCAAGGAGACCTTGGTGACACCAATGAACCTCATGGAACCAAGGGTGCATTGTGACAGTTTGGAGATCATTGTTGAGTACAGAACTTCATGGAACCAAAAGTCCATTGTGACAGATCAAGGCCCCACAGAACCAAAAAGAGCCTTGTGACACAGTGGGGCCCCATGGACCCAAATCTCCACTGTGGCAGTACGGAACCACTTGGAACCAAGGGGCCTTTGTAATGCTGCAAGGCCTCAGGGAACCAAGGACTTCAAAGGGCTCAAACATTCCTTGCAGGGTTCTGCCTTTCGAAAGGAGAACCTGCTTGGTCGCACCTTGGGCTTGGCATACACCTGAGGAGTGTGCTTTTTGCAGTGGGGAATCTTAGGAGTTTTAGATTGCTACAGAAAACCCAGGAAAACACATGTTTGTCTGAGTGCCACCAAATCTGCAAGCAAACCGCATCCCTGTTGAGTCAGGACAGACAGGATGTGGTTGGGGAATGCGGAGTAAGGTTGTTCACACTGGGTCAGACCTCAGTGCACAGCTTCTCTGAGCAGGCCAGACCTCCTGAGGAGAGACTCTGGATCAATATTGATCACAGAATGCTGCAATCACCTCTACTCTAAAGAGAAGAGCAATAAAATATACTCTTTAAAGTAATAATAAATATTTCTAAGAAGCTCTTCGAATTATTTCTCCATAACTAGAGGTGAAAACCAGTGTAATGAACTGCACTGGACCATAGGCAAATCAAGGCAGAGCCATGGCTTGTGTCCTGGGTTGATGTTATGACTAGCTCCTCTCCCTGTCCCCCCTCGTCTGCATGGAGCTGCCGGCCGCAGTGGTGGCCCCTCCCCTGAGCTGCTCGGCTGCTGCTGGCTTGCTGTCCCGGCTTGCTTGCTTGCTGCTTGCCCCCAGCTCGCTCTGGCTAGCTAGGCTGCTTGCTCACTTGCCCCCCGCTTGCTACCCTGCTGGCTACCCCGGCTGCCCCTCTTTCTCTCTCCCTTCTTCCCCCTCCTCCAGAAGATCGGAACCGGCTCCAGAGGAAACGGATCTGAACCTCAGAGATTGCCTCCGGAAGCTTGCCAAAGAAGCTCTCCGCCCTTCCCAGCGAAGATCTCCGAGTTCGTCTCTCTCTCTCTCGGTGAAATTTTTTTTTGTCATCTGGGTCTGTGCTGGGAAGTGTTTTCTCTTGTGTTTCGTTAATAAATAAATTTTTTCCACTTTCCCCTGAGGACAATTCTTTCCGAGTCCATTGAAGGAAGGAATTGTGTGAGGGGTATACTCTCTTGGGGGGCCCCTTTGGAGGTCTTTCCCCAAATTTGTCCTAAACTTGGACAAATCAATTTGGTGGCCCGTACGGGGATTGAGAAAAAAGTGGAAAAAACTTTATTCTAATAATATTTTGTTTTCAATTGTTGGTATTGGTATGTCTGTGGAATCCATGATGTCTTTGGTTGTGGGAGCCTGCCTGTATGTGTGGTCATTGGGTTTCTTTGAAGTGTTAATACCGTTGTGGTCCTTAGGGTTATTTGCTTATCCGGAAATAGCTCTGATGCTGTCTTTGATGTGCAGTTTTTGTATTAAAGGGGTATTAACAAAAATACTCATCGGGCTAGGCTTGGTGGTAATGATATGCAGGAGGTTTATAAGAATGTTGGAATCGGCCTCAGGAATGTATAAATCATGTTTTGTGCTGTTTATTAGAGGAGAGGCAGGCAAAGAGGATTTCCTGCCTCTATTTCCTTTCCTCTCCTCTGAATTAGTTACATCTCTGTTAGAAAACATTCAGATCTCCCTGAATATCAAGGAGACCATCTTTCTGGCAGTTAATTTAGTTAGTTTTGGCTACACTGTCTGCAGTTTATACAGAATAAAGGCTGAGATTTCTAAAGGGGCTGAGAAGACTCCTGATTTAGGAGTCAAGTTAAGCAGGAAGAACCTTGAATGGAATGGCAAATGGGAGGAAATGGGCCAGATTTTAAAGGAACTTTCTGACCCCATAATCTGCGAATTCCCACCTGAACAGATTCAGGATCCAATCAAGGTTGCCGGGTACTTAAAGAAGAAATGTCAGGATGGTCCTAAAGAGAGAAGGGTTATTACAGTGAGCTGGGCCCTGGCACATGCATATCATACCCTGCTAGGCAGCATAGAGCAAAACACAGAGGAAAGGGAACGGGAGATAGATTATCTACTACCCCAGTCACTCAGGTTGCTACCAACACCCTAGGCCTAAACCCAGCAGCTAAACTGGATAATACGCCCCAACCAATGGCTGTTGCTACTAGCACAAGAAGCGGGAAGTGCACAAAGAAGACCGATCGGCCGGTAAATGATGATGATGATGATGATGATGATGATGATGATGATGATGATGATGATGATGATGATAGAGAGGGACCCTCAACACCTCCTGATATAAAATCAGGAGCCAAAACAACCAGTGTGAGAGCAGAGGCCAACAATGAGTCCCTTTCCCTAAAGGATCTTCATGGTTTACGAAAAGATTACACCCGGCGACCTGACGAATCTATAATCAGCTGGCTAGTTTGTCTCTGGGATGCGGCAGGAGAGGCTACAATTTTGGACGGCACTGAAGCAAGGCATTTGGGGTCTCTGTCCCACGATCCTGTCATTGACCAAGGCGTGATGAGGGAAGCTAACCCTCAAAGCCTCTGGGCCCGGGTCCTGGATGGCGTGGCACAAAGATATCTGTGTGCGGATGATCTATATATGCAGCAGACCCGATGGAGAACCATTGAGCAGGGGGTCCAACGTCTGAGAGAGATGGCAGTAGCAGAAATAATTTTTTCGGATGACATAACAACTAGAAATCCAAATCTGGTACCATGCACACCGGTCACATGGAGGAAACTTGTGTGGCTCGGGCCATCTGAGTACGCTTCTACTCTAGCAATAATGAAGCGGGAAGAAATGTATGAAACCGTGCTCGACATGGCGAAGAAGCTCCGGGCATATGCTGATGCGGTACATGGCCCAACCCATGCTAGAATTGCAGCCGTGGAAACACGCTTACAGAATTTGGAGGACAAGTTAGAGGAAAATCATAAGAAGCTCAGAGAGGAGATTAAGGAGGACCTCCTCCAAATATCGGCTGTGCAAATTAGACATCCCAGCACCCAACGCAGACGTTTCTCTGATGGTGAGAGGAGGTATACTCCACATGCTGAACTGTGGTTTTTCCTGTGTGATTGTGGAGAGAACATGAAGAGATGGGACGGAAAATCTACGGCTGCTCTGGCACAAGGAGTGCACGACTTGAAGGAAGACAAGATTTGTAAAGAAGGTTCCACCAAAAAGAGAGCAGCTCCAGTTGCCTGTATCCACAATGCCAGGTATGAGGAGGATGACAACATGTCTGATCCACTTGAAGGAACTTCTAAGACCTATGCCCCCGTAAAAAAGGATAAACAGGTTTAGAGAGGCCCTGCCTCTAGCCAGGGTGAGGCTAGGGAGAATCATGTATTCTGGACCGTGTAGATTCGGTGGCCTGGCACATCAAAATCACAAGAGTATAAAGCCTTGGTCGACACCGGTGCACAATGCACCATATTCCCATCAGGATACGTGGGGGTAGAATCTGTCTCTATCGCTGGCATCACAGGTGGATCACAGGACTTCACTTTGGTGGAAGATGAAGTGAGTTTGACTGGAAAAGAGTGGAAAAGATACCCAATTGTGACTGGCCCAGAGGCCCCGTGTATCTTAGGAATAGATTTCCTTCGAAGTGGGTATTTTAAGGACCCAAAGGGATTCAAGTGGGCATTTGGGATAGCAGCTGTGATGGCAGAGAGAATCCAGCAATTGAATACCCTGCCTGGATTGTGTGAGAATCCAATTGCCGTGGGACTCCTGAGGGTAGAGGAGCAGAGGGTACCGATTGCCACCTCAGTAGTACATCGCCGGCAATACAGAACAACTCGAGATGCTGTGGTTCCCATCTATAAGATGATCCGGGAGCTAGAGATCCAAGGGGTGGTCAGTAAAACCCACTCACCCTTCCATAGCCCCATCTGGCCTGTGCGCAAGTCTGATGGAGAATGGAGACTAACTGTGGACTACCGAGCATTGAATGAAGTGACCCCACCACTGAGCGCTGCCGTGCCGGACATGCTGGAACTGCAGTATGAGTTGGAGTCCAAAGCAGCAAAGTGGTATGCCACTATCGATATCGCCAATGCATTTTTCTCCATTCCTCTGGCAGCAGAATGCAGGCCTCAGTTTGCCTTTACATGGAGGGGTGTGCAATATACTTGGAACCGACTGCCCCAGGGGTGGAAGCACAGTGCTACCATCTGTCATGGACTGATCCAGACGACACTAGAAGAGGGTGAGGCTCCAGAACATTTACAGTCTATTGATGACATCATTGTATGGGGAAACACAGCAGCAGAGGTGTTTGAGAAAGGAGAGAAAATTATCCAAATCCTCATGGAAGCTGGCTTCGCTATCAAGAAGAATAAAGTTAAGGGACCTGCTCAGGATATTCAGTTCTTAGGAGTGAAGTGGCAAGATGGACAGTGCCAGATTCCTACTGATGTCATCAACAAAATCACAGCTATGTCCCCACCAACCAACAAGAAGGAGACACAAGCTTTCTTAGGTGCCATAGGTTTCTGGAGGATGCATATTCCTGAATACAGTCAGATTGTGAGCCCTCTTTACCTGGTTACCTGAAAAAGAACAACTTCCACTGGGGCCCTGAGCAGCAACAAGCTTTTGCCCAGATAAAGCAGGAAATTGCTCATGCCGTGGCCCTTGGCCCAGTCAGAACAGAACCAGATGTGAAGAACGTGCTATACTCTGCAGCTGGAAACCATGGTTTGTCTTGGAGTCTGTGGCAGAAGGTGCCTAGTGAGACCCGAGGCCGACCACTGGGATTCTGGAGTCGGAGCTACAGAGGGTCTGAAGGTAACTACACTCCAACGGAGAAGGAAATCTTGGCCGCCTATGAAGGAGTCCAAGCCGCTTCAGAGGTGGTTGGTACAGAAGTACAGCTCTTCCTGGCACCCCGACTGCCAGTGTTGGGGTGGATGCTTAGAGGAAATATTCCCTCCACTCACCATGCTACCAGTGCTACATGGAGCAAATGGATTGCTCTCATTACACAGAGTGTCCGAATTGGAAAACTGAATCGTCCTGGAATTTTAGAAATAATTACTAACTGGCCAGAAGGTGAAAGTTTTAGTGTGACAGACGAGGAACAAGAACCAGTGACCCGGGCTGAAGAAGCCCCGCCCTACAACCAGCTGCCAGGAGAGGAAACACGCTATGCTCTGTTCACCGACGGTTCCTGTCGCGTCATAGGGACAAATCGGAGATGGAAAGCAGGTGTATGGAGCCCTACACGGGTTGCTGAGGCTACAGAAGGAGAAGGGGGATCTAGTCAATTCGCTGAACTCAAAGCCGTCCAACTGGCCTTAAATATTGCCGAAAGAGAAAGGTGGCCAAAGCTCTATTTATACACTGATTCCTGGATGGTAGCTAACGCTCTGTGGGGATGGATGAAGAAATGGAAAGAAACGAACTGGCAGCGTAGAGGAAGACCAATCTGGGCTGCTGAAGAGTGGAAAGACACCGCTACTTGGTTAGAAAAACTACCTGTGAGGGTTCGCCACGTAGATGCCCATATCCCCAGAAATAAAGCTAATGAAGAGCAGCAAAGTAACCAGCAAGTAGATCAGGCTGCAAAGATAGCCGGGTTGGAAATAGATTTGGATTGGGAACATAAGGGAGAGTTGTTCCTGGCTCAATGGGCCCATGATGCCTCAGGCCATCAGGGTAGGGATGCCACTTATAAGTGGGCATGAGACTGAGGGGTGGATCTAACCATGGACAGTATCTCTCAGGTTATCCATGACTGTGAGACGTGTGCTGCCATTAAGCAGGCCAAGCGGGTGAAGCCCCTCTGGTATGGTGGGCGGTGGTCCAAATACAAGTACGGGGAGGCCTGGCAGATTGACTATATCACACTGCCTCAGACCCGCCAAGGCAAGCGCTACGTGCTGACCATGGTAGAAGCCACCACCGGCTGGTTGGAGACCTACCCTATTTCCCATGCTACTTCCCGCAACACTATCTTGGGCCTGGAAATGCAGGTCCTTTGGAGGCATGGTACCCCTGAGAGGATTGAGTCAGACAATGGGACTCATTTTAAGAACAACCTTGTTAACACCTGGGCTAGGGAACACGGTATTGAGTGGGTGTACCATATCCCTTACCATGCACCAGCTGCAGGTAAAGTGGAGAGGTACAATGGATTGTTGAAGACCACCTTAAAGGCATTGGGTGGGGGATCTCTCAAGAACTGGGAGCAGCATTTGGCAAAGGCCACTTGGTTGGTCAACACTCGAGGTTCCACCAACCGAGCAGGTCCCGCCCAGTCTGAGTGCCTTAATATAGTGGATGGAGATAAAGTCCCAGTGGCCCATGTCAGAGGTTTGCTAGGGAAGACAGTGTGGGTTAATCCTGCCTCGAGTACAGGCAAACCCATTCTTGGGATTGCCTTTACTCAAGGACCAGGATGTACTTGGGGGATAATGCAGAAAGATGGAACAACTCGTTGTGTACCTCAGAGAAATCTAATTGTAAGGTGATGTTATTGTTGAGTGTTACCACCATTGCCTGTATGCTAAATCGTATGAATATGAAACAGAAGGGAATGTGTAAGTGGTGAAGGCCTGAGCAAGTGAGAAGAAGGAAACGTCCAAGTATTGAAGGTTTGAGCAAGTCAAAGAAAGTTTTATATTGTGTTTAGTGAGTGTATATCCCAATCGTGTGTCAATGATCACGATATGGGATAAGGGGTGGAATGTTCTAGGTTGAAGTTTATGTTATGACTAGCTCCTCTCCCTGCCCTCGCCCACGAAGCTGCCGGCCATGTCGCGGCCCCACCCCCCCGGCTTTGCTCGGCTGCTGCTGCTGCTTGGCTGCTACCCCCGGCTTGCTCGGCTGCTACCCCCCGGCTTGGCTGCTGCTACCCCCCGGCTTGGCTGCTGCTACCCCCCGGCTAGCTTTGCTACCCGGCTTGGCTTTTGCTGCCCCTCTTTCCCCCTCCCTGTTCCCCCCCCAAGATCAGAACCGGCTTCCAGAGGAAACGCATCTGAACCTCAGAGAGTGCCGCTGGAAGCTTGCCAGAGAAGCTCTGCTGCCCTTCCCAGCGAAGATCTCCGAGTTCGTCTCGCTGTCTCGGTGAAATTGGTTTTGTTTTCCATCCGGGTCTGACTGGGAAGTGTTTTTCTTGTGTTTTGTCAATAAACAAGTTTTTTCCACTTTCCCCCTGGGAAGAATCCTTTCTGAGTTCTTTGGGAGGGTTTTTTCCCCTAATTTGTCCTAAACTTGGACAGGAATGTTGTGATGCAATGGAACCAAGGGTCAATTCTGACAGAGAGGGGCCACATGGAACACAAGGACCACAGAAATATTACTAGGCCTAGTAGAAACAAGACAACACAGTTGCAGAACAAGGCCTCATGGGATCTGGGCGAGCACATTGAAACAATGGAATCTCATGGAAGAAAGTGTCCATTGTGACACAGCTGGGCCCCATGGAACCCATGTGCCACTGGGACATTGCCAAGGCTTGTGCCAGCAAGGATCCAGTGTGACAATGAAAGGCCTCATGGCACCCAGGAGAACATTGTGACACAATGGATTGTCACCGAACCAAGGCCTGATTGTGACAAAGCATGGCCGGATGGAAACCCAGTGCCACTGGGACATCTCCAGCCTTGGAGGAAGCAAATGTCAATTGTGACACAGCACAGTGTTGTAAATCACAGCAGAGCACAGTGATGCAATGGGATCTTGGGAAGCCAAGTGTCAATTGTAAACACAGTGGGCACTCATGGAAGCCAGGAGACCGTTGTGATGCAATAGAATCTCATGGAACCGAGTATGAATTGTTACAAAGAGGGACCTCATGGGACCCAGGAGACAATTGTGGCACCATGGAATAACATGGAAGCAAATGTCCACTGTTTCCAAGTTGTGGCCTCATAGAATGCTGGAGATCGTTGTGACACAATGGAAAATGTGGAATAAAGGCTCTCTAGTGACACTGCAGGACCTCATGGAATACAAGAGACCATTGTGATGGAATGCAAACTCATGGATTCAAGTGTCCACTGTTTTGAAGCGTGACCTGATGGAGCGCTGGAGACCATTGTGCTGCAATGGAAACACAGGGCACAATGCCTCTATTGTGACACAGCAGGGCCTCATGGAATCCAAGAGAGGATGGTGATGCAATGGAAACGCATGGAACCAAGGTTCTCTTTTGACAAAGCTGGGCCTAACGGAACCAAGGAGATCACCGTGATGCAATGGAATCACTAGGAACCAAGGATTAATTATCAGTATATCAGGAGGTCAAGTCTTGGTATCAAGAGAAAGGAATTTCCTTCCCGGGGCAGGGTTGTGATGCAACATTTTCCCTAGAAGGAGCCCAGAGGAGCCCAAGGCAATGAGGTTAAAATCCCCCTCGTTGTGCCAGGTCACTGTGGCTTCCCCTCCCTTTTGGATTCCAGAGGTCTGGAGGCACTGAAAACTGCCTCCTCCACAAGGTTCTGCCAAAGATTTGCCACCCAGACCTCTGTTCCCAGCTTGCTGGCCCAGCCATGGTGGCACAGTCCCTGTGCAGGCCCAGCCCAGGACAGGAGCATTGCGGGAGGGAACGGCCCCTGTGCTGTGGTGCCACAGCAGCCCTGGGGCTCTGTGCCCCATGGCCTCCCTGCTGGGCAGCCTCTGCCAGCTCCTGCACAGCCCGTGGCACCTGTGGGCCTGCACTGACAGCCCTGCCCCAGGCTCTGCCAGGCTCTGGGCCAGCAGAAAGGCTGGGCAGGGCTGGCCATGGCCAGGAACAGGCCCTGAGCCCTGCAGGAGGATGGAGCTGGGCCACAGCCAAACTCAGCCCAGGGCAAACCTGGGCTGAGCAGCCAGGGCTGGCAATGGCTGGGGACAGAGGCTGGCAGTGACAAATGTCCTGGGCCCCCTCCCTGCTCTGTGTATGCCACCAAGGGCACAGAGCAGCCTCCTCTCTCGCCCACTTGCCTGTTTCCAATGCCTTCCACAGGCGCTGGCCCTGCCCCACAAGGCCTGGGCTGAGTCCTGCCCCTGCACGCTCAGCCAGGCTGAGATGGACACTGCTGGTTTCTCTGGCAGGCTCTCTCAGGCCAGCCCAGCTCCCTGCAAGCTGTGCCAGCTGCCCTGAGCTCTGTGCAGCACCAAGGGCCTCTCCCCAGCACAGCCCAGCCGGCTCTGGCCCCACAGCTCTGCTCAGGCCAGGGGCTCTGGGCAGTGGCCCCACGGCCTCAGCCCCTGGCAAGGGCACAGCAGCAGCTGCAGCTCAGACAGGACTCAGCCCCAGCCATGGGCAAGGGGCTTGGCCAAGGCAAAAGGAGGCTCCCTGTGTGCCCTGCTCCCCTCTCCCTGAGCTCCTGAGAGCTCTGCAGCCCCTGCTGCCATCCCATCTGCCCAGGCCAGCACAACAGCCCCGGCCTTGGGGCCCTGCAGAGCTGCTCCTGCTCCAGGCCCAGGGCCCATCCCAGAGCTGGGGCAGCCACAAAGCTGTGCCCATTTCTGTTCATTCCTGCTCTGATCAGGATGGATCCTCAGACACTTGGAGGATTATGATGAATTTTACTTTTCCAGAGGCCTCTTCTTTCTTGAGCTCTTTGGTTCAGGAATTCAGTGACAAAGGCTCATAAACATTTGTTCAAAACACCCAAACAAGAAAAGCCCTTGGGAATAATTTAAGTTTTCAATTCTTCTGTGGTTAATTAGACAGATTTCAGAAGTCTATTCCAAGTGAATATACTATATTGCAATCAATGTACAGAGAAAATGTTTTTTTGTTTTCTTTTCCTTTTAGATGAATATCATCAATGTCCAATTTATAATGATCCCCAGCACCTTCTAATGAAGTCTGAATAGATATGAAAATCAAGACACATTATGGCTGAAAATCAGATTGTGTCCCCACCTCCTCCCCAGCATTTCCCTCATCCAACCCCTGGGACTCCAATGGATCAGGAATGGTGTGGCCAGCAGGACCAGGACAGTGATTCTTCCCTGTGCTCAGCACTGGTTGGGCAGCACCTTGAGCTCTGTGTCCAGTTCTGGGCCCCCAATTTAGGCAGGACATGGAGGGCTGGAGCATGTCCAGAGAAGGACAACAAGGCTGGTGAGGGGTCTGGAACACAAGTGCTGTGAGGATTGGCTGAGGGAGTTGGGGATGTTTATCCTGGAGAAAGAGGAGGCTCAGAGGAGACCTCATCACTCTCTACAACTCCCTGACAGGAGGGTGCAGCCAGGTGGGGGTCAGGCTCTTCTCCCAGGGAACAGTGATAGGACAAGAGGACACAGCCTTAAAGCTGCACCAGGGAATATTTAGGCTGGATATTAGGAAATATTCTTCACAAAAAGGGTGATTGGGCATTGGAATGGGCTGCCCAGGGAGGTGACTGAGTCATCATCCTTGGAAGTGTTTAATGAAAGACTGGATGTGGCACTGAGTGCCATGGTCTGGGTGACAAGGTGGTGTTGGGTCACAGGTTGGACTTGATGCTCTCAGAGGTCTTTTCCAGCCTGGGTGATTCTGTGATGATTGTGACACTGCAGGTTCCTGGGGGAGCAAGGGGCCATTGTGACACTGCAGGCCTGTGGAACTGAGAGGACCATGGTGACACTGTGTATGACACGGCACCACAGAGCCAAGGGGCCACTGTGACACTGTGGGGCCACATGGAAGCAAGGAGTCCATTGTGACACTCTGGGTCCTGTGGAACCACAGAGGCCACAGTGACACTGCAGGGCCTGGTGGAACCATGCAGAGCATTGTGACAGAGCAGGACCCCGTGTAATGATGGGGCCATTGTGGCACTGCAGGGCCCCATGGAACCAAGGGGCCAGTGCTGCTCCTCAGGTATTCATGGAATGAAGGAAAAGTGTTTGACATTGTGGTGCCCCCTTGGGACCAAGAGGCAATTTTGACACTGTGGAACCAAAGAGAGCAGTGCTGCACTGCGAGACCTCATGGAACCAAGGATACAGCATGACAGTGCAGGACCTTGCAGGACCAAGGTAACATCGTGACACTGTGGGGACCAAGGAACCAAGGAACTTTGTGACACCAAGGGTTCCCATGGAAGCAAAGGGACATTGTGACACTGGGAGGCCTCATGGAATCATGGAGACACTCTAGGGCCCGTGGAACTGTGGTGACACCATGCTGGCTGTGAATGTTCATCTGCTTCATGGTAGGAGAGGACTGCAGAGGGATCTGAACAGGCTGAGGCTGGATCTAAGGCCCAAATCCAACGAGGTGAGGTGTAACGAGTCCAAGTGCTGGGTTCTACACTTTGGCCACAACAACCCCTGCAGCTCTCCAGGCTGGGGACAGAGTGGCTGGACAGGGGCCAGGCAGAAAGGGACCTGGGGGCAGTGATGGACAGCAGGCTGGACATGAGCCAGCAGTGTGAACAGGTGGCCAAGAAGGCAAATGGCTCCTGGCCTGTATCAGGAATGGTGTGGCCAGCAGGACCAGGGCAATGAATCTTCTCCTGTGCTGGGCACTCTTTGGGCAGCACTTCGAGTGTTGTGTCCAGCTCTGGGCCCTCCAATTTAGGCAGGACATGGAAGGGCTGGAGTGTGTTCAGAGAAGGGCAACAAGGGTGGTGAGGGGTCTGGAACACAAGTTCTGTGACGAGCTGCTGAGGGAGCTGGGGAAGTTTATCCTAGGAACAGGAGGTTCAGAGGAGACAAGGTGGTGTCAGGGCACAGGTTGGACTCGATGACCTCCAAAATCTTTTCCAGCCCTGCTAAATTCCATGATTCTCTGAAACCATCCTTGGAGGAGTTGCAGGATGAGCCCTGAGCCTCCTCTTCAGGTCCAGCAGCCCAGGTCCCTCAGCTTCTCACTGGCCCCAAAGCCCATCCTTTCAGTCCTGCAGAGCCTCTCCAGCCCCTTTTCATTGCCCAGAACAGGGAGCCCCACACCCAGACACAGCAGCCCAGATGTGCCCCCCTGGCCTGTGGTGCCTCTGGCAAGGGAGCAGCACGAGACACTGCAGGACCCTGCAGACAATTCCTGAAGCACTTGTAGGATGGTCCTGCTCCCCAAAAGATGTTCCCATGGTGCCAACAGAGGAACTGAAATGGGGAGTGTGGCCAGAGAGGAAAGGGAAAACAGGGATGCACAGGAGGAAGAAATCTGGATCAGGAAAGACTAAAGAAAGATATGGTGAGACAAAGGAAATGCTCAGGGCGGTTTGGGTGTGGCTGCCAGGCAGCCCTGGCTCTGAGCAACAGTGTCTTCAGTGGGACAGGAAACTCACAGCTCATGGGAACAAACTTTCTGGCTGACTTCAGAGGCCACAACAAACCTGAGTGGTTTCCCTCCCGTCTCCCAGCCCTTGCTGGCCCCAGGGGCTGATGGCATTTGTGCTCACTCAGCTTCATCTCCCCACAGCAGCACCATGGGGTGCTGACACCTGCACTGTGCAATGCAAACAGGGGCTCCTGAGCCAGTGCTGCCGTGTCTGTGCCTGCAAGGATGCGGCACCTGTGTGAGCTGGGGAGGGCCAGGGCTGCAGAGGGGGATGTTGTTGGCAGGTGCATGAGGACACTCTGGGACGCTGCCCTGGGGTGTCCAGCGCACTGTGGAAGGATCAGCCCCTGCTCTGCTGCTCCTTGCCAGGGTGTCCCCTTGCAGGGCCCTTGCAGAGCACCAGCCATGCTGTTTGCCCCCAGCCTGCCCACGGCCAGCCTGGGGCTGCTCACGGGGGTTTTCTCTGCTCAGCATTGGCCTGGCCAAGTGTTCTGGAGAGAGCCTGGCCAAGGAGCCTGGAGCCCCAGGCCCTGCCCTGAGGCGTCAGCGCTGCCCCAGCAGTGCCCATGGCCTGTCCTGCTGCAGCCCTGGCACTGCCACCCCCAGGGCTGTGCCCGGCCCGAGAGCACTCAGGCCCTGCAGCAACACGAGGGGCAGGAGGGCAGTGGGGCAGTGGCAGGGAGCAGCACTGGCAACACCAAGTGCTGCTGCTGCTGGGGACTGCTGTGCCAGCACTGATCTGCCAACAGCTCTGCACACAGACATTGCTGCTGCAGCTCCAGAGAAGTGAACAAAAGGAAGTTTGGTG
>JAREIS010002430.1:0-11727 GCA_030060385.1 Muscicapa striata striata | reverse complement strand
ATTTTGGGGAATTTTGGGGAATTTATTTGGATTTTTTTTTTTTGGTAGTTTTGGGGATTTTTTTGAATTTTTGGGAATTTTTTGAGGATTATTTTGGGATTTTTTGCCTTTTTGAGGATTTTTTTAAATTTTTTTGGTTTTGTTTTTGGAGGGTTTTATGGGATTCTTTTCAATTTTTTTTTTTTTGTTTTATTTTAGAAGGTGATTTTGGGTTTTTGGGGTGGATTTTTGGGATTTTTGGGGGATTTCTTGGAGTTTATTTTTGAAACTTTGGGGAATTATTTTTATTTTTGAGGATTTTTGGGGGATTTTTTTGGGGGTGTATTTGGAATTTTTGCGATTTTTGGAGAATTTTTGGGATTTTGGGGGATTTTTTGGGAAATTTTGGGAATTCTTTTGGAATTTTTGGATTTTTTTGGATTTTTTTTTAATTTTTGTGATTTATTAGGGAATTTTGGGGATTTTTGGGGGATTTTTTGGGAACTTTTTTTTTTTTTTAATTTTTGGGAATTTAAAGGAGATTTAACAAGGGATTTCTGGGGATTTTAAAGGAGATTTTGGGGGAATTTTTTAGGTTTTTTGGGGAGATTTAAGGGAGGATTTGGGGATTTTTGGGGGATTTATGGGTGGACTTTGAGTCCCAAAAATTTCCACGTTCTGCTAAAAATTGGAAATTCAGCCCGCAAAAACCCCAAATCCAGCCCAAAAATCTCAAATTCAGGACAAAAAATCCGAAATTCAGCCCCCCAAAAATGATGGTGCTCCCGGTCGCTCCATCCATCCCGCCCGCTTTGGGGGAATTTTTGTGATTTTTTGGGGATTTTTTTGGCAGTTTTGGGGGATTTTTGGCGGGTTTTTTGGGATTTTAATGGGAAGTTTTTGGAAATTTCTTTGGATTTTGAGATTTTCTGGGGTAATTTTTAAGGGTTATTTGGGGAGATTTTTTTGAAATTTTTTTTTTTTTTTTTTTTTTTTTCAGGGGGAATTTTTGTGGATTTTTACGAAATTTATGGGGAATTTTTTTAATTTTTGAGACTTTGGGGGATATTTTTAGGGGATTTTTGGGGATTTTTGGGGTCGATTTTTAAGGTGTTTTTGTTTTTTTTTTTTTTTAATAAATTTTGGGAGGATTTTGGGTATTTTTTTTGAGGGATCTTTACAGGAGTTTGAGTGGATTTTTTCAGGATTTTTTTTTAAATTCTGGGGATTTTTTGGGCGGTTTTGGGAGCATTTAAAGGGATTTTTTGTTTTTTGGGAGGTTTCAGCGTCCCTAAATCCTGCCCGGGGAGCCCCAAAGCCGGGAAGGGCTGCAGAAAAAAATGGGGATTTTTTGGGATTTTCTGGGGGATTTTTGGGGATTTTTGGGGATTTTTGGGAATTTTTGGATTTTCTTTGGATTTTTTTTTTTGTTTTGTTTTTGGTTTATTTTGTTCTCTTTTTTTTTAAATTTTTTTTTCCCAGGGCACATGCATTGTAAAAATTAAAAAACCTTTTAAATATTTAAATTAAAAATTTACTCCCCAGGAGCCTGAAATTTTCTACTGCAGTGCCAGAGATACAGTGCTTTTCCATCTTTGTATATATACAATATCGGGACCCTAATGAGCAGCCCTGAGCCCCGAGGGGCGTGTCCTCCACCCCTGGGGGAGTGGTTTCCACCCTGGGAGGTGTGGCCAGCCCTTCTGAAGGGCGTGACCTCCAGCCCAGGGGGCGTGGCCAACTCCCTCGGGGGCTTGGGGGTGATTAGAGAAGAGAACAGCCCCAGGTGTGAGCACTGAGGGTGATGAGAGAACAAAACAGCCCCAGGTGTGAGCAGTGACCGTGAGTAGGGGCAGGTCCTGCTGGGGGCTATTTTAGGGAGGGTTTCAGTGCTCTCTTCAGTCTGGAGCAGCTCGGGGAGAGGAGTTTATGGTGGGCACCCGGGAGTACCTCATGGGACGGAGGTGAGAGCCCCTCACAGGGTCTGGGGGAGCGCTGGCATGCGGGGCACTGCTTCAAGGAGGGGCCGCGGGGCAAAGCTGTGTGCGAGGAAGCAGCTGCTGAACAGGTAAGTGAGTGTGGCTTTGTAGTGGGACCTTGTGTCTTTTCCCTTTTCAGTTCTATCATTCCGATGCCTCCCTGGTGCCTCCAGGAAAAAATGGGGCTATGAGGACAAACGGAATTTTAATTGAGGGAGTAAGTCCGCTTGTGTTATTGTGTGTTTGAACTGCGGGGAATGCCCCCACCTGTGATTATAAGGGGACTGACGGGGCGTGTGGGTGCGAACTGTGCAGAGCCGAGCCCAACTGTGTCTGGCCGCCAGGCAGGAGCGGCGGCACGGAGCCGAGCCCGCCTTGGCTGCTCTGTCGGCTCCGGAGGGCCCGGGCGCCAGCGGGGACCCCTGGGCGCGGTGCCGGCCCCGCTGGGCGGGCAGGAGAGGCCGCGCTCCCGGCGGCGGCGGGCGGTGGTGCCCGCCCCGTCTCGGTGGTTCCCTGGAGCCGCTCCATCCATCCCGGCCCGTCTCGGTGGTTCCCTGGAGCCGCTCCATCCATCCCGCCCCGTCTCGGTGGTTTTCAGGGCCGCTCTATCCATCCCGCCCCGTCTCGGTGGTTTTTTCAGGGCCGCTCTATCCATCCCGCCCCGTCTCGGTGGTTTTTCAGAGCCGCTCCATCCATTCCGCCCCGTCTCGGTGGTTTTCAGGGCCGCTCCATCCATCCCGACCCGTCTCGGTGGTGCCTCGGGGCCGCTCCATCCATCCCGGCCCGTCTCGGTGGTGCCTCAGGGCCGCTCCATAATCCCGCCCGTTTTTGGGGATTTTTTGGGTATTTTTGTGAATTTTGGGGAATTTTTTTTTTTTTTTTTTTTAAGGATTTTTTTCTTTTTCAGGGAATTTTTTTATTTTTTTGGGCTTTTTTGGGGGATTTTTTTGGGGAATTTTTGGGGATTTTTTGGGGATTTTTCAGGAGTTTTTGGGGTTTATTTTTGGTTTTTAGGAAATTTTTGGGAAGATTTTGGGGAGTTTTTTGAGGATTTTTAGGAGAGTTTGAGGGATTTTAAAGGGATTTTTTAGGAAATTTGGGGGTTTTTGAGCATTTTTAAGGGAGTTTTATGTTTTTGGGGAGGTTTCAGCGCCCTAAATCCTGCCAGGGAGAGTCCCCAAAGCCGGGAAGGGCTGCAGAAAAAAAAATGGGGATTTTTGGATTTTCTGGGGAATTTTCGGGGATTTTGGGGGATTTTTCGGAATTTTGGGGATATTTTGGAATTTTTTTAAATTGTTTTTGGGTTTTTTTGATTTTTGGGGAGTTTTGGGGATTTTTCAAGTTTTTATGTGGTTTTTTGGGATTTTTTATTTTGGGGATTTTTTGGATATTTGGGAATTTTTTGAGGATTATTTTTGGGATTTTTTTGCCTTTTTTAGTTTTTTTTTTTATAATTTTTTTGTTTGTTTTAGGAGGGTTTTGGGGATTCTCTTTTTTTTTTTTTTTTTTTTTTTACTTTTTTAGAAGGTGGTTTTGGGGTTTTTAGGTGAATATTTGGGATTTTTGGGATTTTGGGGGATTTTTGGAGATTTTTTTGAAGCTTTGTGGAATTATTTTTATTTTTGAGGATTTTGGGGGATATTTTGGGAATTTTTGGGAAATCTTTTGGAATTTTGGAATTTTTTTTTTTTTTTTTTTTTTGGGGGATTTTGGGGATTTTTTTTTGGGGATTTTGGGGATTTTTGGGGATTTTTGGGGATTTTGGGGATTTTTGGGGGATTTTGGGGGATTTTGGGGGATTTTGGGGGATTTTGGGGGATTTTGGGGATTTTTGGGGGATTTTGGGGGATTTTTGGGGGATTTTGGGGGATTTTGGGGGATTTTGGGGGATTTTTGGGGATTTTGGGGGATTTTGGGGGATTTTGGGGGATTTTTGGGGGATTTTTTTGGATTTTTTTGGATTTTTTTGGATTTTTTTGGATTTTTTTTTAATTTTTGGGATTTAAAGGAGATTTAACAAGGGATTTCGGGGGATTTAAAGGAGATTTTGGGGGATTTTTGAGGTTTTGGGGGCGATTTATGGGGGATTGGGGGATTTATGGGTGCACTTTCAGCCCCAAAAATTTCCACGTTCTGCCAAAAAAATTGGAAATTCAGCCCGCAAAAAAACCCCAAATCCAGCCCAAAAATCTCACATTCAGGCCCAAAAAAGCGAAATTCAGCCCGAAAATTGGTGGTGCCTTGGGGCCGCTCCATCCATCCCGCCCGTCTCGGTGGTGCCTCGGGGCTGCTCCATAATCCCGCCCAATTTTGGGGATTTTTGGAATTTTTGTGAATTTTGGGGAATTTTTTTTTTTTTTTGAGGATTTTTTTCTTTTTGAGGAATTTTGGGGGAATTTTTTTATTTTTTGGGGCTTTTGGGGGATTTTTTGGGGATTTTTCAGGGATTTTTAAGGAGTTTTTTGGGGTTTATTTTTGATTTTAGGAAATTTTTGGGAAGATTTTGGGGACTTTTTCAGGGATTTTTAAGGGAGTTTGAGGGGATTTTAAAGATTTTTTTAAGAAATTTGGAGGATTTTTGGGGGCTTTTTGAGCATTTTTAAGGGAGTTTTTATGTTTTTGGGAAGGTTTCAGCACCCCTAAATCCTGCCCGGGAGGAGCCCCCAAAGCCGGGAAGGGCTGGAGAAAAAAAAATGGGGATTTTGGGGATTTTCTGTGGGAATTTTGGGGGATTTTTTGGGAATTTTGGGGATTTTTTTGAATTGTTTTGGGATTTTGGAATTTTTGGGGGAGTTTTGGGGATTTTTCAAGTTCTTTATGTGTTTTTTTGGGGGATTTTTTTATTTTTGGGGATTTTTTTAATATTTGGGAATTTTTTGAGGATTATTTTTGGGATTTTTTTGCCTTTTTTGGGATTTATTTTAAATTTTTTTTTGTTTGTTTTAGGAGGGTTTTTTGTGGATTCTTTCTTAAATTTTTTTTTTTTTTTACATTTTTAGAAGGTGGTTTTGGGGTTTTTAGGTGAATTTTTGGGATTTTTTGGGATTTTTGGGGGATTTTTGGAGATTTTTTTGAAACTTTGTGGAAATATTTTTATTTTTGAGGATTTTTGGGGATATTTTGGGGGGGATTTTTAGGATTTTTTTGCGATTTTTTTGGGAATTTTTGGGATTTTGAGGGATTTATTATGGAATTTTGGGAATTCTTTTGGAATTTTGGATTTTTTTTTTTTTTTGTTTGTTTGGTTTTTTTTTTTTGTTTTTTTTTTTTTTTTTTTTTTTTTTTTTTTGGATTTTTTTGGATTTTCTTCAGTCCGACAGTTTCTTCCTCCCTGTGTTGTCCCCTCGTTTGCCATGTCCTGTGTCACGGGTGCCTGCACGTGGTTGGGCCAGAGCTGCTCTGCCCTGCTGCGTAGTCTGGGCATAGGTGGGATGGGAGCAGTCCTGGGGACTTGCAGTTTGTAGTGTGGGGTGCAGTTGGATGCATATGATAGCTGCAGATTGAGCCAAGATGTCTGGAAGTGTTAAGTTCTCCTGCAGGGCTTTGACTTTTGTCCTCCCTTTCTTTCAGGTGCAGATGGATTCAGTCTGAAGCAGAGGGCAAGAGACCTGGATCAAAGCTCCTCTGAGCCCTCCAGGAGTATTACAGGACTCTGGGATGAAGTCTTTGCCCTTTACAATTTGAAGATGTCATCCTGGTAGCCTTTGGCAACAGCCGAGCAATTGGGTGAGTGGGGGAGTTTGGGAGGAGGAGAGTGGGTCCAGTTATGTTTCAGCCACAGCACATCGCCTTGTCTCCTCTTAATCCAGGTGTATCTTGTGAAGATGGCATCAGCCCCTAAGAGTGGTCGAAGTGCCCTGAGGACCTGGGCATTCTTGGGAGATGGTGAGTAGTGGAATGATCTGATCCTGGCCCATGTGCTGCTCAGAGCATGCTCTGATGTTTGGTTTTCTTTATTGTAGCTCCCTAAGAGACAGCAGTCCAGTGCTGGCAGGAATTGCCCAGATGATGAGGCGGCCTTACTTTGCACCCAGAGTGGATTTGCATCTCCAGTTGTCTGACAGATAAGTGGAGGGCTCTGACCCACGGAGGGGATGGAGGCAGGGTTCAGGATTGGGACTCATCAGGAGGGATTTTTGAGGCAGCTGTAGAGGCGGAGGTGTCCAAGCAGCAGCCCCTGAGGCCCCATAAGGGGAAAGTGTCAATTTGTTCCCAATTCTGAGGTGCACAGGGCAGAGCAGTACTGGTGGGTGTCACGTCACTTGTCTCTGGTATTGTCTGTGTCTTTTGTGTGTGTTGTACTGTCTGTGTCTTGCCTTATCCCTTTGAGTGTGGTATAAAACCCCAGGCATCATTCATAGCATCTTGTGCTATCTGCATTCCTTGGCCCAGGGCCATCCAACCTTTGACTCAGGAGCTTGGACAGCCATCTGAATCTCATCTCTTTTTTGAGGCATCCAGTCAGATGTTTTTTAAGGACTTGTTCTGAGCTGTATTGACAGCTGTGCTCTGGAAGGATCCATTACAGCAGATTGGGACTATGGAAGAATATGAAGATGGGGAGAAGATTCTCGGGCATCTGTCTCTGCAGTTTTTGGAATAAATCATTCTGCTAGCATCTTTTTCCAGCCTGAACAGCTCGCTTTCAGTCTGGCCTTGGTCATCTCATTTTGCATTCTCTGTCTTCTCAGTCATTCTTCAGTCAGAGAGTTTCTTCCTCCCTTGTGTTGTCCCATCGTTTGTCACCTCCTGTGTCACGGGTGCCTGCACGTGGTCGGGCCAGAGCTGCTCTGCCCTGCTGCGTAGTCTGGGCATTAGGTGGGATGGGAGCAGTCCTGGGGACTTGCAGTTTGTAGTGTGGGGTGTAGTTGGGTGCATATGATAGCTGCCGATTGAGCCAAGATGTCTGGAAGTGTTAAGTTCTCCTGCAGGGCTTTGACTTTTGTCCTCCCTTTCTTTCAGGTGCAGATGGATTCAGTCTGAAGCAGAGGGTTTATCCCGGCTGAGAGGGCTCCCCTGAGAAGGTCAGTCACAGTTTGTTTTCTGGGGAAGCATAAATGATGAGTGTGCTACAGCACTCTTCTTTGTCTTTTTTCTTAGGATTTGAAGCTGGATATCTGCAGTCAAGTTGAAGTGGGCAAGGTGAGCAGTGAGCTGTGTACAGAAGCAGTTGTTTTTGCTCAGGTGTCCATTTCTGGTGTGACTCTAAGCATCTATTGCTGTTTGTGTGTTTTAGGAAGTGCCCTTGTTTTAAGGGGAGTTCTTGCTGCCCTTCCCAGGGACCTGCATCAAAGCTCCTCTGAGCCCTCCAGGATATTACAGGACTCTGGGATGAAGTCTTTGCCCTTTACAATTTGAAGATGTCATCCCGGTAGCCTTTGGGACCAGCTGAGCATTTGGGTGAGTGGGGAGTTTGGGAGGAGGAGAGTGGGTCCAGTCATGTTTCAGCCACGCCACATCACCTTGTCTCCTCTTAATCCAGGCCTATCCTGTGAAGATGGCATCAGCCCCTAAGAGTGGCCAAAGTGCCCTGAGGACCTGGGCATTCTTGGGAGATGGTGAGTAGTGGAATGATCTGATTCTGGCCCATGTGCTGCTCAGGGCATGCTCTGATGTTTGGTTTTCTTTATTGTAGCTCCCTAAGAGACAGCAGTTCAGTGCTGGCAGGAATTGCCCAGATGATGAGGCGGCCTTACTTTGCACCCAGAGTGGATTTGCATCTCCAGATGTCTGACAGATAAGTGGAGGGCTCTGACCCACGGAGGGGATGGAGGCTGGGTTCAGGATTGGGACTTGTCAGGAGGGATTTTTGAGGCAGCTTTAGAGGCGGAGATGTCCAAGCAGCAGCCCCTTATGTGCCATAAGGGGAAAGTGTCAATTTGTTCCCAATTCTGAGGTGCACAGGGCAGAGCAGTACTGGTGGGTGTCACGTCACTTGTCTGTGTCTTTTGTGTGTGTTGTGTTGTACGTCTTTTTGTGTTTGCCCTTTGAGGACCAAATCAGAATCCCTGGATTTGTTCTTAGCATCTCAGGACTCTGCACTCCTTAGCCCAGTGCCTGCACCATGGAACCTCCCCCTCTGGATTTGGGCAGGCATCTGAATAGCATCTCTGCTCAGAAGCATCCAGTCAGAGGTCTTTTAAGGTCTTGTTCTGTGCTGGACTGACAGCTGTGCACGGCAAGGATCCATTAGAGCAGATTGGGATTGGAGGAATGTGAAGATGGGGAGAAGATTCTGACCACAGGATTCTCAAGGCCTCCATCTCTGCGTTTGTTAGAAGAAATGCTTCTGCTAGCATCTTTTCCCAGCCTTGTCAGCTTGCTATCAGTCTCCCCTCGGCCATCACATTTTGCATTCTCTCATCTTCACAGTCATTCATCCAGCCAAGAGTTTTCTCCTCCCTTTTGTTGTCCCATCGTTTGTCACCTCCTGTGTCACGGGTGCCTGCACGTGGTTGGGCCAGAGCTGCTCTGCCCAGCTGCGTAGTCTGGGCATAGGTGGGATGGGAGCAGTCCTGGGGACTTGCAGTTTGTAGTGTGGGGTGCAGTTGGATGCATGATAGCTGCAGATTGAGCCAAGATGTCTGGAAGTGTTAAGTTCTCCTGCAGGGCTTTGACTTTTGTCCTCCCTTTCTTTCAGGTGCAGATGGATTCAAGCTGAGGCACAGGGCCCATCCTGGCTGTGGGGGCTCCCCTGAGAAGGTCAGTCACAGTTTGTTTTCTGGGGAAGCATAAATGATGAGTGTGTTACAGTACTCTTCTTTGTCTTCTTTCCATAGGAATTAAATATGGATACCTGCAGTCAAGTTGAAGTGGGCAAGGTGAGGAGTGAGCTGTGTACAGGAGCAGTTGTTTTTGCTCAGGTGTCAATTTCTGGTGTGACTCTGGGCATGCACTGTCTGTTTTAGGAAGTGCTCTTGATTTAAGCTGAGATCTCCTCACTGACCTGCCAGGAGACCCGGCTCACTGCTCCTGTGAGCCCTCCAGAAGTATTACGGGACCCTGTGATGAAGCCTTCACCTTTTCCTATTTGGGGGCGCCTTCCGGGTAGCCTTGGGCATCGGCCGAGCAGCCGGGGTGAGTCGGGGAGTTTGGGGGGAGGAGAGTGGGTCCGGTCGAGTTTCAGCCACGCCACATCACCTTGTCTCCTCTTAATCCAGGTGTTTCCTGTGAAGATGGCATCAGCCACTGAGAGTGGCCAAAGTGCCCTGAGGACCCGGGCATTCTTGGGAGATGGTGAGTAGTGGAATTATGTGGTTTTGGCCAATGTGCTGCTCAGGGCATACACTGATGTTTGATATTCTTTTTTCTAGCTGACGAAGAGATAACAGCCTCGTGCTGGCAGGAGTTTCCCATGTGGCGGGACTGCTCTAATTCGCACCTGACATGGATTCTCATCCCTGGATGTCTGACAGATAAGTGGAGGGCTCTGATCCACAGAGGGGATGGAGGCTGGGTTCAGGGTTGGGACTTGTCAGGAGGGATTTTTGAGGCAGCTTTAGAGGTGGAGATGTCCAAGCAGCAGCCCCTTAGGCCCCATAAGGGGAAAGTGTCAATTTGTTCCCAATTCTGAGGTGCACAGGGCAGAGCAGTACTGGTGGGTGTCACGTCACTTGTCTCTGGTATTGTCTGTGTCTTTTGTGTGTGTTGTACTGTCCGTGTCTTGCCTTAGCCCTTTGAGTGTGGTATCAAAACGCAGGCATCATTCATAGCATCTTGTGCTATCTGCATTCCTCGGCCCAGTGCCATCCAACCTTTGACTCAGGAGCTTGGGCAGCCATCTGAATCTCATCTCTTTTTCGAGGCATCCAGTCAGATGTCTTTTAAGGTCTTGTTCTGAGCTGTACTGACAGCTGTGCTCTGCAAGGATCCATTACAGCAGATTGGGACTTGGAAGATGATGGGGGGAAGATTCTCAGGCATCCATCTCTGAGGTTCTTGGAATAAATCATTCTGCTCCCATCTTTTTCCAGCCTGCACAGCTGGCTTTCAGTCTGGCCTCGGTCATCTCATTTTGCATTCTCTGTCTCAGTCGTTCTTCAGTCTGAGAGTTTTCTCCTCCCTTGTGTTGTCCCCTTGTTCGTCATGTCCTGTGTGACGGGTGCCTGCACATATTTTGGCCAAAGCTGCTCTGCCCTGGTGCATATTCTGGGCATAGTTGGGATGGGACCAGTCCTAGGGACCTGTAATTTATATTGTGGGGTGCAGTTGCACTCATATGATAGCTGCAGATTGAGCCAAGATGTCTGGAAGTGTTAAGTTCTCCTGCAGGGCTTTGACTTTTGTCCTCCCTTCCTTTCAGGTGCAGATGGATTCAGTCTGAGGCACAGGGCCCATCCTGGCTGTGGGGGCTCCCCTGAGAATGTCACTTGCTACTTTCTCTTATTCCTTTTTCTTTTCTAAGATGCAGAGATAGTTCATCTGCTTTGCAGTTAGAATGGAAATTAATTGAATGTGAGGTTTATGAGGGTCTTGGGATATTGTATGGTATAGAAAAAAATGTACTGATATTCTGTGGTTTAAATGAGGCTGTCAAACCAAGAAGAGAAGAAAGGGTGTGTTGCAGTTGGCTGGAATTATGGACAACAGTCTACTATTACTGAGAGAAAGTTTTTATTCTGGGTTTTTTTGTTTCTGCCAATGCTCTTAGATCAAAAGTAAAGAGAGGTTTTGAATTACCTGGGATCTGCTTTGGTCTTTTCAATTAATAAAAAATATATCCGTACTTCCTTGGTACACCTTGTTATGCTGAAGTGTAAATAAAAAAAGAAAAATCATTGAATAAAGGTAAATCACCCCTAATCAAGATGCCCCACTCCCTCCCCTTGTCTCCTGTCTTTCTTTGGTGTGATTTAGTCATTTTTCTCACTGCATTTCTTGCTTTGCTTCTCACTTTACCTTCCAGCCTATTTCTGACTGTGCTTTTCTATTTCTGACTGTATTTCTGTCTGTCTCCCTAACTCTGTCTCTGTGTTTCTGTTTCTCACTGTTTCTAACTCTGTCTATCTGGTTCTCTAACTCTAGGACTGTTGTATTTCCCTGTACCACTGTTTCCCTGAAAATCTGTTTCTTTTTCTTTGTGTCTCTGACTCCATTTTATAATTTCCCTAAGTCTGTTTTGCTCTTTCACTCTATTTCATATTTGCTCTAGCTTTAACTCTTTTTTTTTTTTTTTTTTTTTTTTTTCTCTCTTCATCCCTCCGACTTTAACTCAGTTTTTGTCTCTCTCTCTAACTCTTTTTCTGTGTCTAGTTTTTTTTTCTCTCTAACTCTGTTTCTAACTTGGTTTTCCTTTCTAGCTGTAAAACAAAAAAGGCAATAGAAATTTTCAGGCTGCCTTCAAGAAAAAAACCAAAACACCCCACCAGAGACCCTGAGTTTATTATTTAAATAAAAATATGTGCTCTGCCGGAGCCTGAGATTTTCTACTGCTGCACCAGATATAAATTTTTTTTCTTCTTTTTTATGGATACCATCTAGGACCCCTCATTAGTACTCCAGATGAGAGTAGGTAATAATTAGCTCGATTGGGCATTACATGCCTACTCCCGTCTGGGATTGTAATGAAAGTAGACAGTTAACTCATGACACACCTAATTAGTTAGCTGGGTAATTGCATGCTTAGGAAATTGGCTATTTAGCCAATGTTTTGGTGCACCACCACGCCTGTCACTCACCCAAAGATCCACTTCTCACTCAAGCCCGTCCCGACCCCACCCCACCCCCGCCGCCAGGTGTCCCCTGCACATCACGGCACCGCCTGTGCCCA
>JAREIS010002429.1:0-14539 GCA_030060385.1 Muscicapa striata striata | reverse complement strand
GTGGTTTTTTTCAGAGCCAAAATGGCAAACATTCCTGTCTAGGGCAAAGGGACTGAGACGGCGCCTCTGAGAGTCATAATTCAAATGATCAGGATTTCTCCCCAGACGAAATGCCACTACATAGAATCCTGGCTCCTTTTGGAGAGACAATGACTTCTCCAAACTGAGCTAAAATTCCGAAATGATCAGGATTTCTCCCAGACTAAAAATGCCACTACATAGAATCCTGGCTACTTTTGGAGAGACAATGACTTCCTCCAAACTGCTATTAAGAAACTGGGAGGGTGTGGTTTTTCAGAGCCAAAATGGCAAATGTTCGTGTCCAGGGCAATGGGCCTGAGACTGGGCGTCTGACAGCTAAAATTCCGAAATGATCAGGATTTCTCCTAGACTAATGACGCCACCACTGAGAATCCTGGCAAATGATCAAGATTTCTCCTAGACTAAAGATGCCACTACATAGAATCCTGGCTGCTTTTGGAGAGACAATGACTTCCTCCAAACTGCTATTAAGAAACTGGGAGGGTGTGGTTTTTTTCAGAGCCAAAATGGCAAATGTTAGTGTCCAGGGCAATGGGCCTGAGACTGGGCGTCTGACAGCTAAAATTCCGAAATGATCAGGATTTCTCCTAGACTAAAGATGCCACCACTGAGAATCCTGGCTACTTTTGGAGAGACAATGACTTCCTCCAAACTGCTATTAAGAAACTGGGAGGGTGTGGTTTTTTCAGAGCCAAAATGGCAAATGTTCGTGTCCAGGGCAATGGGCCTGAGACTGGGCGTCTGACAGCTAAAATTCAATGATCAAGATTTCTCCTAGACTAAAAATGCCACTACATAGAATCCTGGCTGCTTTTGGAGAGACAATGACTTCCTCCAAACTGCTATTAAGAAACTGGGAGGGTGTGGTTTTTTCAGAGCCAAAATGGCAAATGTTCGTGTCCAGGGCAATGGGCCTGAGACTGGGCGTCTGACAGCTAAAATTCAAAATGATCAGGATTTCTCCTAGACTAAAAATGCCACTACATAGAATCCTGGCTGCTTTTGGAGAGACAATGACTTCCTCCAAACTGCTATTAAGAAACTGGGAGGGTGTGGTTTTTTCAGAGCCAAAATGGCAAATGTTCGTGTCCAGGGCAATGGGCCTGAGACTGGGCGTCTGACAGCTAAAATTCCGAAATGATCAGGATTTCTCCTAGACTAAAGATGCCACTACATAGAATCCTGGCTGCTTTTGGAGAGACAATGACTTCCTCCAAACTGCTATTAAGAAACTGGGAGGGTGTGGTTTTTTTCAGAGCCAAAATGGCAAATGTTCCTGTCCAGGGCAATGGGCCTGAGACTGGGCGTCTGACAGCTAAAATTCGAAATGATCAGGATTTCTCCCAGACTAAAAATGCCACTACATAGAATCCTGGCTACTTTTGGAGAGACAATGACTTCCTCCAAACTGCTATTAAGAAACTGGGAGGGTGTGGTTTTTTCAGAGCCAAAATGGCAAATGTTAGTGTCCAGGGCAATGGGCCTGAGACTGGGCGTCTGACAGCTAAAATTCCGAAATGATCAGGATTTCTCCTAGACTAATGACGCCACCACTGAGAATCCTGGCTACTTCTGGAGAGACTGTATCTTCCTCCTAGATGGTATTAAGAAACTGGGAGGGTGTCATGTTTTTCAGCAGGAAAATGGCCTACGTTAGTGTCCAGGGCAATGGGCCTGAGACTGGGCGTCTGACAGCTAAAATTCAAATGATCAAGATTTCTCCTAGACTAAAGATGCCACCACTTACAATCCAGGCTACTTTTGGAGAGACAATGACTTCCTCCAAACTGCTATTAAGAAACTGGGAGGGTGTGGTTTTTTCAGAGAGAAAATGGCAAATGTCCGTGTCCAGGCAGTGGGCCTGAGACTGGGCGTCTGACAGCTAAAATTCCGAAATGATCAAGATTTCTCCTAGACTAAAGATGCCACTACATAGAATCCTGGCTGCTTTTGGAGAGACAATGACTTCCTCCAAACTGCTATTAAGAAACTGGGAGGGTGTGGTTTTTTCAGAGCCAAAATGGCAAATGTTCGTGTCCAGGGCAATGGGCCTGAGACTGGGCGTCTGACAGCTAAAATTCCGAAATGATCAGGATTTCTCCTAGACTAAAAATGCCACCACATAGAATCCTGGCTGCTTTTGGAGAGACAATGACTTCCTCCAAACTGCTATTAAGAAACTGGGAGGGTGTGGTTTTTCAGAGCCAAAATGGCAAATGTTCGTGTCCAGGGCAATGGGCCTGAGACTGGGCGTCTGACAGCTAAAATTCAAATGATCAAGATTTCTCCTAGACTAAAGATGCCACTACATAGAATCCTGGCTGCTTTTGGAGAGACAATGACTTCCTCCAAACTGCTATTAAGAAACTGGGAGGGTGTGGTTTTTTTCAGAGCCAAAATGGCAAATGTTCGTGTCCAGGGCAATGGGCCTGAGACTGGGCGTCTGACAGCTAAAATTCCGAAATGATCAGGATTTCTCCTAGACTAAAAATGCCACTACATAGAATCCTGGCTGCTTTTGGAGAGACAATGACTTCCTCCAAACTGCTATTAAGAAACTGGGAGGGTGTGGTTTTTTTCAGAGCCAAAATGGCAAATGTTCGTGTCCAGGGCAATGGGCCTGAGACTGGGCGTCTGACAGCTAAAATTCCGAAATGATCAGGATTTCTCCTAGACTAAAGATGCCACTACATAGAATCCTGGCTACTTTTGGAGAGACAATGACTTCCTCCAAACTGCTATTAAGAAACTGGGAGGGTGTGGTTTTTTTCAGAGCCAAAATGGCAAATGTTCGTGTCCAGGGCAATGGGCCTGAGACTGGGCGTCTGACAGCTAAAATTCGAAATGATCAGGATTTCTCCTAGACTAAAGATGCCACCACTGAGAATCCTGGCTACTTTGGAGAGACAATGACTTCCTCCAAACTGCTATTAAGAAACTGGGAGGGTGTGGTTTTTTTCAGAGGAAAATGGCAAATGTTAGTGTCCAGGGCAATGGGCCTGAGACTGGGCGTCTGACAGCTAAAATTCCGAAATGATCAAGATTTCTCCTAGACTAAAGATGCCACCACTTAGAATCCAGGCTACTTTTGAGAGACAATGACTTCCTCCAAACTGCTATTAAGAAACTGGGAGGGTGTGGTTTTTTTCAGAGAGAAAATGGCAAATGTTCCGTGTCCAGGGCAGTGGGCCTGAGACTGGGCGTCTGACAGCTAAAATTCGAAATGATCAAGATTTCTCCTAGACTAAAGATGCCACCACATAGAATCCTGGCTGCTTTTGGAGAGACAATGACTTCCTCCAAACTGCTATTAAGAAACTGGGAGGGTGTGGTTTTTTCAGAGCCAAAATGGCAAATGTTCGTGTCCAGGGCAATGGGCCTGAGACTGGGCGTCTGACAGCTAAAATTCGAAATGATCAAGATTTCTCCCAGACTAAAAATGCCACTACATAGAATCCTGGCTGCTTTTGGAGAGACAATGACTTCCTCCAAACTGCTATTAAGAAACTGGGAGGGTGTGGTTTTTTCAGAGCCAAAATGGCAAATGTTCGTGTCCAGGGCAATGGGCCTGAGACTGGGCGTCTGACAGCTAAAATTCCGAAATGATCAAGATTTCTCCTAGACTAAAGATGCCACTACATAGAATCCTGGCTGCTTTTGAGAGACAATGACTTCCTCCAAACTGCTATTAAGAAACTGGGAGGGTGTGGTTTTTTTCAGAGCCAAAATGGCAAATGTTCGTGTCCAGGGCAATGGGCCTGAGACTGGGCGTCTGACAGCTAAAATTCGAAATGATCAAGATTTCTCCTAGACTAAAAATGCCACCACATAGAATCCTGGCTACTTTTGGAGAGACAATGACTTCCTCCAAACTGCTATTAAGAAACTGGGAGGGTGTGGTTTTTTTCAGAGAGCCAAAATGGCAAATGTTAGTGTCCAGGGCAATGGGCCTGAGACTGGGCGTCTGACAGCTAAAATTCCGAAATGATCAGGATTTCTCCTAGACTAAAGATGCCACCACTGAGAATCCTGGCTACTTTTGGAGAGACAATGACTTCCTCCAAACTGGTATTAAGAAACTGGGAGGGTGTCATGTTTTTCAGAGGAAAATGGCAAATGTTAGTGTCCAGGGCAATGGGCCTGAGACTGGGCGTCTGACAGCTAAAATTCCGAAATGATCAAGATTTCTCCTAGACTAAAGATGCCACCACATAGAATCCTGGCTGCTTTTGGAGAGACAATGACTTCCTCCAAACTGCTATTAAGAAACTGGGAGGGTGTGGTTTTTTTCAGAGCCAAAATGGCAAATGTTAGTGTCCAGGGCAATGGGCCTGAGACTGGGCGTCTGACAGCTAAAATTCCGAAATGATCAAGATTTCTCCTAGACTAAAGATGCCACCACTGAGAATCCTGGCTACTTTTGGAGAGACAATGACTTCCTCCAAACTGCTATTAAGAAACTGGGAGGGTGTGGTTTTTTTCAGAGCCAAAATGGCAAATGTTCGTGTCCAGGGCAATGGGCCTGAGACTGGGCGTCTGACAGCTAAAATTCCGAAATGATCAAGATTTCTCCTAGACTAAAAATGCCACTACATAGAATCCTGGCTGCTTTTGGAGAGACAATGACTTCCTCCAAACTGCTATTAAGAAACTGGGAGGGTGTGGTTTTTTTCAGAGCCAAAATGGCAAATGTTCGTGTCCAGGGCAATGGGCCTGAGACTGGGCGTCTGACAGCTAAAATTCCGAAATGATCAGGATTTCTCCTAGACTAAAAATGCCACTACATAGAATCCTGGCTGCTTTTGGAGAGACAATGACTTCCTCCAAACTGCTATTAAGAAACTGGGAGGGTGTGGTTTTTCAGAGCCAAAATGGCAAATGTTCGTTCCAGGGCAATGGGCCTGAGACTGGGCGTCTGACAGCTAAAATTCCGAAATGATCAGGATTTCTCCTAGACTAAAAATGCCACTACTGAGAATCCTGGCTGCTTTTGGAGAGACAATGACTTCCTCCAAACTGCTATTAAGAAACTGGGAGGGTGTGGTTTTTTTCAGAGCCAAAATGGCAAATGTTCCTGTCCAGGGCAATGGGCCTGAGACTGGGCGTCTGACAGCTAAAATTCCGAAATGATCAGGATTTCTCCCAGACTAAAAATGCCACTACATAGAATCCTGGCTACTTTTGGAGAGACAATGACTTCCTCCAAACTGCTATTAAGAAACTGGGAGGGTGTGGTTTTTTTCAGAGCCAAAATGGCAAATGTTAGTGTCCAGGGCAATGGGCCTGAGACTGGGCGTCTGACAGCTAAAATTCCGAAATGATCAGGATTTCTCCTAGACTAATGACGCCACCACTGAGAATCCTGGCTACTTCTGGAGAGACTGTATCTTCCTCCTAGATGGTATTAAGAAACTGGGAGGGTGTCATGTTTTTCAGCAGGAAAATGGCCTACGTTAGTGTCCAGGGCAATGGGCCTGAGACTGGGCGTCTGACAGCTAAAATTCCGAAATGATCAAGATTTCTCCTAGACTAAAGATGCCACCACTTAGAATCCAGGCTACTTTTGGAGAGACAATGACTTCCTCCAAACTGCTATTAAGAAACTGGGAGGGTGTGGTTTTTTCAGAGAGAAAATTGCAAATGTCCGTGTCCAGGGCAGTGGGCCTGAGACTGGGCGTCTGACAGCTAAAATTCCGAAATGATCAAGATTTCTCCTAGACTAAAGATGCCACTACATAGAATCCTGGCTGCTTTTGGAGAGACAATGACTTCCTCCAAACTGCTATTAAGAAACTGGGAGGGTGTGGTTTTTTTCAGAGCCAAAATGGCAAATGTTCGTGTCCAGGGCAATGGGCCTGAGACTGGGCGTCTGACAGCTAAAATTCCGAAATGATCAGGATTTCTCCTAGACTAAAGATGCCACCACTGAGAATCCTGGCTGCTTTTGGAGAGACAATGACTTCCTCCAAACTGCTATTAAGAAACTGGGAGGGTGTGGTTTTTTTCAGAGCCAAAATGGCAAATGTTCCTGTCCAGGGCAATGGGCCTGAGACTGGGCGTCTGACAGCTAAAATTCGAAATGATCAAGATTTCTCCCAGACTAAAAATGCCACTACATAGAATCCTGGCTGCTTTTGGAGAGACAATGACTTCCTCCAAACTGCTATTAAGAAACTGGGAGGGTGTGGTTTTTTTCAGAGCCAAAATGGCAAATGTTAGTGTCCAGGGCAATGGGCCTGAGACTGGGCGTCTGACAGCTAAAATTCCGAAATGATCAAGATTTCTCCTAGACTAAAAATGCCACTACATAGAATCCTGGCTGCTTTTGGAGAGACAATGACTTCCTCCAAACTGCTATTAAGAAACTGGGAGGGTGTGGTTTTTTTCAGAGCCAAAATGGCAAATTCGTGTCCAGGGCAATGGGCCTGAGACTGGGCGTCTGACAGCTAAAATTCCGAAATGATCAAGATTTCTCCTAGACTAAAAATGCCACTACATAGAATCCTGGCTACTTTTGGAGAGACAATGACTTCCTCCAAACTGCTATTAAGAAACTGGGAGGGTGTTGGTTTTCAGAGCCAAAATGGCAAATGTTAGTGTCCAGGGCAATGGGCCTGAGACTGGGCGTCTGACAGCTAAAATTCAAATGATCAGGATTTCTCCTAGACTAATGACGCCACCACTGAGAATCCTGGCTACTTCTGGAGAGACTGTATCTTCCTCCTAGATGGTATTAAGAAACTGGGAGGGTGTCATGTTTTTCAGCAGGAAAATGGCCTATGTTAGTGTCCAGGGCAATGGGCCTGAGACTGGGCGTCTGACAGCTAAAATTCCGAAATGATCAAGATTTCTCCTAGACTAAAGATGCCACCACTTACAATCCAGGCTACTTCTCGAGAGACAATGACTTCCTCCAAACTGCTATTAAGAAACTGGGAGGGTGTGGTTTTTTCAGAGAGAAAATTGCAAATGTCCGTGTCCCGGGCAGTGGGCCTGAGACTGGGCGTCTGACAGCTAAAATTCCGAAATGATCAAGATTTCTCCTAGACTAAAGATGCCACTACATAGAATCCTGGCTGCTTTTGGAGAGACAATGACTTCCTCCAAACTGCTATTAAGAAACTGGGAGGGTGTGGTTTTTTTCAGAGAGAAAATGGCAAATGTCCGTGTCCAGGGCAGTGGGCCTGAGACTGGGCGTCTGACAGCTAAAATTCCGAAATGATCAAGATTTCTCCTAGACTAAAGATGCCACTACATAGAATCCTGGCTGCTTTTGGAGAGACAATGACTTCCTCCAAACTGCTATTAAGAAACTGGGAGGGTGTGGTTTTTTTTTTCAGAGCCAAAATGGCAAATGTTCGTGTCCAGGGCAATGGGCCTGAGACTGGGCGTCTGACAGCTAAAATTCCGAAATGATCAAGATTTCTCCTAGACTAAAGATGCCACCACTTAGAATCCTGGCTACTTTTGGAGAGACAATGACTTCCTCCAAACTGCTATTAAGAAACTGGGAGGGTGTGGTTTTTTCAGAGAGAAAATGGCAAATGTTAGTGTCCAGGGCAATGGGCCTGAGACTGGGCGTCTGACAGCTAAAATTCCGAAATGATCAGGATTTCTCCCAGACTAATGACGCCACCACTGAGAATCCTGGCTACTTCTGGAGAGACTGTATCTTCCTCCTAGATGGTATTAAGAAACTGGGAGGGTGTCATGTTTTTCAGCAGGAAAATGGCCTACGTTAGTGTCCAGGGCAATGGGCCTGAGACTGGGCGTCTGACAGCTAAAATTCCGAAATGATCAAGATTTCTCCTAGACTAAAGATGCCACCACATAGAATCCTGGCTGCTTTTGGAGAGACAATGACTTCCTCCAAACTGCTATTAAGAAACTGGGAGGGTGTGGTTTTTTTCAGAGCCAAATGGCAAATGTTCGTGTCCAGGGCAATGGGCCTGAGACTGGGCGTCTGACAGCTAAAATTCCGAAATGATCAAGATTTCTCCTAGACTAAAAATGCCACCACTGAGAATCCTGGCTGCTTTTGGAGAGACAATGACTTCCTCCAAACTGCTATTAAGAAACTGGGAGGGTGTGGTTTTTTTCAGAGCCAGAAACTGGGAGGGTGTGGTTTTTTTCAGAGCCAAAATGGCAAATGTTCCTGTCCAGGGCAATGGGCCTGAGACTGCGCCTCTGAGAGCTAAAATTCGAAATGATCAGGATTTCTCCCAGACTAAAAATGCCACTACATAGAATCCTGGCTACTTTTGGAGAGACAATGACTTCCTCCAAACTGCTATTAAGAAACTGGGAGGGTGTGGTTTTTTTCAGAGCCAAAATGGCAAATGTTAGTGTCCAGGGCAATGGGCCTGAGACTGGGCGTCTGACAGCTAAAATTCGAAATGATCAGGATTTCTCCTAGACTAATGACGCCACCACTGAGAATCCTGGCTACTACTACATAGAATCCTGGCTGCTTTTGGAGAGACAATGACTTCCTCCAAACTGCTATTAAGAAACTGGGAGGGTGTGGTTTTTTCAGAGAAAATGGCAAATGTTCCTGTCCGGGGCAATGGGCCTGAGACTGGGCGTCTGACAGCTAAAATTCGAAAATGATCAGGATTTCTCCAAGACTAATGATGCCACCACTGAGAATCCTGGCTGCTTTTGGAGAGACAATGACTTCCTCCAAACTGCTATTAAGAAACTGGGAGGGGTGTGGTTTCAGAGCCAAAAGGGCAAATATTCCCTGTCAGGGCAATGGGCCTGAGACTGGGCGTCCCTGACAGCTAAAATTCAAATGATCAAGATTTCTCTAGACTAAAGATGCCACCACTGAGAATCCTGCCTGCTTTTGAGAGACAATGACTTCTCCAAACTGCTATTAAGAAACTGGGAGGGTGTGGTTTTTTTCAGAGCCAAAATGGCAAATGTTAGTGTCCAGGGCAATGGGCCTGAGACTGGGCGTCTGACAGCTAAAATTCAAAATGATCAGGATTTCTCCCAGACTAATGATGCCACCACTGAGAATCCTGGCTACTTCTGGAGAGACTGTATCTTCCTCCTAGATGGTATTAAGAAACTGGGAGGGTGTCATGTTTTTCAGCAGGAAAATGGCCTACGTTAGTGTCCAGGGCAATGGGCCTGAGACTGGGCGTCTGACAGCTAAAATTCCGAAATGATCAAGATTTCTCCTAGACTAAAGATGCCACCACTTACAATCCAGGCTACTTCTCGAGAGACAATGACTTCCTCCAAACTGCTATTAAGAAACTGGGAGGTGTGGTTTTTTTCAGAGAGAAAATTGCAAATGTCCGTGTCCCGGCAGTGGGCCTGAGACTGGGCGTCTGACAGCTAAAATTCCGAAATGATCAAGATTTCTCCTAGACTAAAGATGCCACCACTTAGAATCCAGGCTACTTTTGGAGAGACAATGACTTCCTCCAAACTGCTATTAAGAAACTGGGAGGGTGTGGTTTTTTTCAGAGAAAATGGCAAATGTTAGTGTCCAGGGCAGTGGGCCTGAGACTGGGCGTCTGACAGCTAAAATTCCGAAATGATCAGGATTTCTCCCAGACTAAAAATGCCACTACATAGAATCCTGGCTGCTTTTGGAGAGACAATGACTTCCTCCAAACTGCTATTAAGAAACTGGGAGGGTGTGGTTTTTTTCAGAGCCAAAATGGCAAATGTTAGTGTCCAGGGCAATGGGCCTGAGACTGGGCGTCTGACAGCTAAAATTCCGAAATGATCAGGATTTCTCCTAGACTAAAAATGCCACCACTTAGAATCCTGGCTACTTTTGGAGAGACAATGACTTCCTCCAAACTGCTATTAAGAAACTGGGAGGGTGTGGTTTTTTCAGAGCCAAAATGGCAAATGTTCGTGTCCAGGGCAATGGGCCTGAGACTGGGCGTCTGACAGCTAAAATTCCGAAATGATCAGGATTTCTCCTAGACTAAAGATGCCACCACTGAGAATCCTGGCTGCTTTTCGAGAGACAATGACTTCCTCCAAACTGCTATTAAGAAACTGGGAGGGTGTGGTTTTTTCAGAGAATCCTGGCTACTTCTGGAGACTGTATCTTCCTCCTAGATGGTATTAAGAAACTGGGAGGGTGTCATGTTTTTCAGCAGGAAAATGGCCTACGTTAGTGTCCAGGGCAATGGGCCTGAGACTGGGCGTCTGACAGCTAAAATTCCGAAATGATCAAGATTTCTCCTAGACTAAAGATGCCACCACTTACAATCCAGGCTACTTCTCGAGAGACAATGACTTCCTCCAAACTGGTATTAAGAAACTGGGAGGGTGTGGTTTTTCAGAGAGAAAATTGAAAATGTCCGTGTCCCGGACAGTGGGCCTGAGACTGGGCGTCTGACAGCTAAAATTCCGAAATGATCAAGATTTCTCCTAGACTAAAGATGCCACTACATAGAATCCTGGCTGCTTTTGGAGAGACAATGACTTCCTCCAAACTGCTATTAAGAAACTGGGAGGGTGTGGTTTTTTTCAGAGCCAAAATGGCAAATGTTCGTGTCCAGGGCAATGGGCCTGAGACTGGGCGTCTGACAGCTAAAATTCCGAAATGATCAAGATTCGAAATGATCAGGATTTCTCCCAGACTAATGACGCCACCACTGAGAATCCTGGCTACTTCTGGAGAGACTGTATCTTCCTCCTAGATGGTATTAAGAAACTGGGAGGGTGTCATGTTTTTCAGCAGGAAAATGGCCTACGTTAGTGTCCAGGGCAATGGGCCTGAGACTGGGCGTCTGACAGCTAAAATTCCGAAATGATCAAGATTTCTCCTAGACTAAAGATGCCACTACATAGAATCCTGGCTGATTTTGGAGAGACAATGACTTCCTCCAAACTGCTATTAAGAAACTGGGAGGGTGGAAAATGGCCTACGTTAGTGTCCGGTGCAATGGGCCTGAGACTGGGCGTCTGACAGCTAAAATTCCGAAATGATCAAGATTTCTCCTAGACTAAAGATGCCACCACTTAGAATCCAGGCTACTTTTGGAGAGACAATGACTTCCTCCAAACTGCTATTAAGAAACTGGGAGGGTGTGGTTTTTTCAGAGAGAAAATGGCAAATGTTACTGTCCAGGCAACTGGGCCTGAGACTGGGCGTCTGACAGCTAAAATTCGAAATGATCAAGATTTCTCCTAGACTAAAGATGCCACCACTTAGAATCCAGGCTACTTTTGGAGAGACAATGACTCCCAGCAAACTGCTATTAAGAAACTGGGAGGGTGTGGCTTTTTCAGAGCCAAAATGGCAAATGTTCGTGTCCAGAGCAATGGGCTTGAGACTGGGCATCTGACAGCTAAAATTCCGAAATGATCAGGATTTCTCCCCAGACTAAAAATGCCACTACATTGAATCCTGGCTACTTTTGGAGAGACAATGACTTCCTCCAAACTGCTATTAAGAAACTGGGAGGGTGTGGTTTTCATAGCCAAAATGGCAAATGTTCGTGTCCAGGGCAATGGGCCTGAGACTGGGCGTCTGACAGCAAAATTCGAAATGATCAGGATTTCTCCTAGACTAATGATGCCACCACTGAGAATCCTGGCTGCTTTCGAGAGACAATGACTTCTTCCAATCTGCTATTAAAAACTGGGAGGGAGTGGTTTTTTCAGAGCCAAAATGGCAAATATTCCTGTCCAGGGCAAAGGGCCTGAGACGGGCGCCTCTGAGAGTCATAATTCAAATGATCAGGATTTCTCCCAGACGAAAAATGCCACTACATAGAATCCTGGCTCTTTTTGGAGACAATGACTTCCTCCAAACTGCTATTAAGAAACTGGGAGGGTGTGGTTTTTTTCAGAGCCAAAATGGCAAATGTTAGTGTCCAGGGCAATGGGCCTGAGACTGGGCGTCTGACAGCTAAAATTCCGAATTGATCAGGATTTCTCCTAGACTAATGACGCCACCACTGAGAATCCTGGCTACTTCTGGCGAGATTGTATCTTCCTCCTAGATGGTATTAAGAAACTGGGAGGGTGTCATGTTTTCATCAGGAAAATGGCCTACGTTAGTGTCCAGGGCAATGGGCCTGAGACTGGGCGTCTGACAGCTAAAATTCGAAATGATCAAGATTTCTCGTAGACTAAAGATGCCACTACATAGAATCCTGGCTGCTTTTGGAGAGACAATGACTTCTCCAAACTGCTATTAAGAAACTGGGAGGGTGTGGTTTTTCAGAGCCAAAATGGCAAATGTTCGTGTCCAGGGCAATGGGCCTGAGACTGGGCGTCTGACAGCTAAAATTCCGAAATGATCAGGATTTCTCCTAGACTAATGACACCATCACTGAGAATCCTGGCTGCTTTTCGAGAGACAATGACTTCCAAACTGCTATTAAAAACTGGGAGGGAGGGTTTTTTTCAAGCCAAAATGGCAAATGTTCGTCCAGGGCAATGGGGCCTGAGACTGGGCGTCTGACAGCTAAAATTCCAAAATGATCAAGATTTCTCCTAGACTAAAGATGCCACCACTTGCAATCCAGGCTACTTCTTTCTCCTAGACTAATGATGCCACCACTGAGAATCCTGGCTGCTTTTCGAGAGACAATGACTTCTTCCAATCTGCTATTAAGAAACTGGGAGGGTGTGGTTTTTCAGAGCCAAAATGGCAAATATTCCTGTCCAGGGCAAAGGGCCTGAGACAGGCGCCTCTGAGAGTCATAATTCGAAATGATCAGGATTTCTCCCAGACGAAAAATGCCACTACATAGAATCCTGGCTCTTTTTGGAGAGACAATGACTTCCTCAAACTGCTATTAAGAAACTGGGAGGGTGTGGTTTTTCAGAGCCAAAATGGCAAATGTTAGTGTCCAGGGCAATGGGCCTGAGACTGGGCGTCTGACAGCTAAAATTCCCGAAATGATCAGGAAATGGCAAATGTTAGTGTCCAGGGCAATGGGCCTGAGACTGGGCGTCTGACAGCTAAAATTCAAATGATCAAGATTTCTCCTAGACTAAAGATGCCACTACATAGAATCCTGGCTGCTTTTGGAGAGACAATGACTTCCTCCAAACTGCTATTAAGAAACTGGGAGGGTGTGGTTTTTTTCAGAGCCAAAATGGCAAATGTTCGTGTCCAGGGCAATGGGCCTGAGACTGGGCGTCTGACAGCTAAAATTCCGAAATGATCAGGATTTCTCCTAGACTAATGACACCACCACTGAGAATCCTGGCTGCTTTTCGAGAGACAATGACTTCCTCCAAACTGCTATTAAAAAACTGGGAGGGTGTGGTTTTTTTCAGAGCCAAAATGGCAAATGTTCGTGTCCAGGGCAATGGGCCTGAGACTGGGCGTCTGACAGCTAAAATTCCGAAATGATCAAGATTTCTCCTAGACTAAAGATGCCACCACTTGCAATCCAGGCTACTTCTCGAGAGACAATGACTTCCTCCAAACTGCTATTAAGAAACTGGGAGGGTGTGGTTTTTTTCAGAGCCAAAATGGCAAATGTAAACTGGTATTAAGAAACTGGGAGGTTGTGGTTTTTCAGGAGAAAATTGAAAATGTCCGTGTACCGGAAGTGGGCCTGAGACTGGGCGTCTGACAGCTAAAATTCCGAAATGATCAGGATTTCTCCCAGACTAAAAATGCCACTACATTGAATCCTGGTTACTTTTGGAGAGACAATGACTTCCTCAAACTGCTATTAAGAAATTGGGAGGGTGTGGTTTTCAGAGCCAAAATGGCAAATGTTACTGTCCAGGGCAGTGGGCTTGAGACTGGGCGTCTGACAGCTAAAATTCGAAATGATCAGGATTTCTCCCAGACTAAAAATGCCACTAGATAAAATCCTGGCTACTTTTGGAGAGACAATGACTTCCTCAAACTGCTATTAAAAACTGGGAGGTGTGGTTTTTCAGAGCCAAAATGGCAAATGTTCGTGTCCAGGGCAATGGGCCCTGAGACTGGGGCGTCTGACAGCTAAAATTCGAAATGATCAGGATTTCTCCTAGACTAATGACGCCACCACTGAGAATCCTGGCTGCTTTTCGAGAGACAATGACTTCCTCAAACTTGTATTAAAAAACTGGGAAGGAGTGGTTTTCAGAGCCAAAATGGCAAATATTCCTGTCTAGGGCGAAGGGCCTGAGACAGCGCCTCTGAAGTCAAAATTCCGAAATGATCAGGTTTCTCCCAGACTAAAAATGCCACTACATAGAATCCTGGCTACTTTTGGAGAGACAATGACTTCCTCCAAACTGCTATTAAGAAACTGGGAGAGTGTGGTTTTCAGAGCCAAAATGGCAAATGTTAGTGTCAGGGCAATGGGCCTGAGACTGGGCGTCTGACAGCTAAAATTCCGAAATGATCAGGATTTCTCCTAGACTAATGACGCCACCACTGAGAATCCTGGCTACTTTTGGAGAGATTTTATCTTCCTCCTAAATGGAATTAAGAAACTGGGAGGGTGTCATGTTTTTCAGCAGGAAAATGGCCTAATGTTAGTGTCAGGGCAATGGGCCTGAG
>JAREIS010002427.1:0-10680 GCA_030060385.1 Muscicapa striata striata | reverse complement strand
CGCCGCCGCCCGGCTCCTTCTGCCGCTCCTGCCAGCACGAACCGGCGCTGCCGCTGGGGGCCGGAGCGCGGCTGCCCGCGACTGCCCCGCGCCTCAGGGCCGGGCCGAGGAGTGACCGCACGGGTGGGGAGGGACCCCGCTGGACAGGGGACAGACTGACCCCATGGAAGGGACCCCACGGCCTGGAGCAGGGCAGGATTCCTGTCCCTGAGGGAAGCAGCGGCACGAACTGACCGTAACCCCCATCCCTTCTCCCTGCACCGCTGGGCAGAGGAGGAGGAACGGGAACTGAGTTGAATTTTACATTCACCCATATTTATTCTCTCTATTTCCCCCAGCTCTTGTCCCCATCCCAGAGGTTTTTACGAGGTGCTGTCCCACAGCCCTTCCTGCCCTGGCACCTGCAGCTGCTCTGGTGCTGTCAGGCCCCAGCTCGAAGGGAAACCACAAACCCCTCTGGAAATAAACCCAGTCTGGGGGAAAACCCTGCAGGGGGGATTGAATCCCACAGACAGCGCTGGCTGAGAGTTGGAGATTCCAAATGCTCCAGGGGGCCTCGGGGCCTCCCTGGGGCACCTCTGAGACCCCCTGAGCAGAGCCACCCCTCCCACCTCCCAAAATCCACAGGTTTGGGTCCACTGAGGAAAAGAGCTGGAAAAAGGGATTGGAAAGGGGCTGGAGCCCTAAGGGAGCCCTCAGCAGTGGCTCAGAAAGGAAGGGCTTTCTGCAGGAAAGCCACAGGAAAATCATCCAGAAACCAAGGAAATAATGATGAATTTTTTAACTCCTTCTGCTCCTGTTTCTGGAAGTCCCGGCCGGGTCCTGCTGGGAGGAGTCGGGGGCGGGGAGGAAGCTCAGAGCCTAATTGAGGAGAAAAGTTTAACTAAGACAAAGAAACTTTAATTGTGGGGAGAAAATGTGAATGGAGGGGATTTGAATGGGAGGGGATGATTTGAATCAGGGAGAGAAAATGCAGTGGGGGAGAGCCCCCAGCCTCAGCTGTGCCCCCAAAGGTGCTGCCAGCAGTTCCCTGCTCCCACCCCCAGGCTGGGGGTGCTGAGCTGCCTCTGCTCCCAGGAATGTCACAGGATAAAAACTCCATTCAAGCTTTTATGTTTCCCAGTCAATCCCAATAATGTCCTAGTTGCCCACAACACGGTCCCAGTTTCTCCCAGTCGCCTGTATGGTTCCCTTCTACTCTCAGTCCCTCCCAGGAGGAGTTCAAATGCCCAGTCGCTTCCCGTATGAACCCAGTCACTCCTGCTAGGATACCATTTGCCCCCATCACTGGTGCAGTTGCTCCAAGCATGATCAGTATAAGTCCAGTCACTCCCAGTATGATCGGGCGTTGGTGAGCCCTGGTGGAGCTGGGAAAGGACTGGGATAGGGTTTGGGGTCCTGGGGCGCAGGGGGAGCAAATAGGAGGGGTTATGGGATTATGAGCAGGACAGAGGGGCTTTAGTGGGTTCTGGAGAGGCTGGGAAGAGGTTGGGAGGATGTTTTAGGGGGCTCAGGGTGAACTGGAGGAGATTGGGAGGGTGCTTAGAGGGGCTTAGGGTGTCTCTGAGAGGTTTTGGGGTCCTGACCCCCTGCGGACCCCAGAGGTGCTGCTGGACGCTGCCCACAGAAAGGTGCTGATGGGGATAGGGGGCCCGTGTTGGGCTTCGTCTTCCTGCTGGGACTCGGCTTCTACCTGTGCAGGAAGGTGAGGAGGGGTATTCTCGGGGGGTCGCTTTCCCATTCCCCTCGAGTGTGTGTGCTTTCCCCTGTGGCCCCCAGCCGTGTGTCACCCCCTTTCCACTGCCCACAGAGCTCCTGAGCCAGCAGTGGCTGCAGCCGCTGCCGTCGCCTCGGCTTGTCCCTAAGCTTATTTTGGAAGGAACTTGTATCCCTCCGAACCCTGCTGTAAATCTCCTCCAGGCCAGCTGCTCCCAGTGTTCCCAATAAAGCTTCCCAGTCAGACCCAGTTCCGTTTATTGTGGAGCGGGACTGGGGAGGGACTTGGGGGGACCCCGCGGGGGGATGGTGTTTGGGCGGGGAGGGCGGGGTCCAGGTGGGGAACACTGGGTGCTGCGGGTCTGCCCGGCAACCGGTGAGTCATCAGAGCTGCTCTCCCTGATTGGCTGAATCTTCTTCATCGCATTGTCTGATTGGCTGAGGAGAGGCCCGGGAGTGGAGAGAAGGAACAGGAGAGATCCCGCCTCGAGCACCGAACGGGAACAACAGACCCAGCCTGGGCACAGGGAGGGAATTTATTACCAACTGAATCACAATAGCAAAAAGAAATGGGAGAGAAACCTCTACAACTCTATCCCCCACCCAACAGGGATCACCAGGACCACCGATCACCAGGGCTCTGCCCAACGCGGGTCACTGGGGATCATCCAACACCGATCCTCCCATGGGGGATGGAGCTGGAGCAGAGCACGAAGCTCTTCCCACACTCGGGGCACTCACAGGACTTCCCTTAGTGGAGCCTCCGTTGGTGTTCGGTCAAGTTAGAGCTGTCTGAGAAGCTCTTCCCACACTCAGGACACTCGTAGGGCCTCTCCCCAGTGTGGATGCGCTGGTGTCTGGTGAGGTCGGAGTTTTGCTTGAATCCCTTCCCGCAGTCGGGGCAGCGGAAGGGCCTCTCCTCTCTGTGAATCCGCTCATGTAAGAGGCAACTGGAGCTGGTCTGAAACCTCTTCCCACACTCAGGACACTCGTAGGGCCTCTCCCCAGTGTGGATGAGCTGGTGGCTTCTCAGGTTGGAGCTCTGCCCAAAGCTCTTCCCACACTCCAAGCAGGTGTAGGGCCGTTCCCCTGTGTGGATCACCTGGTGCCGCATCAGATCAGATATTTCCCTGAATCCCTTCCCACATTTCCCACACTCATAGGGCTTTTCCCCAGTGTGGATCATCTGGTGCTTGATTAGGTCAGAGCTCCGGCTGAAACCCTTCCCACATTCCAAGCACTTGTGGGGCTTCTCCCCTCCATGAGGCTTCTCCACCAGCTCTGAGCTCTGCCTGCATCTCCGGCCGCCTTCCCGGCTCAGGGAGGGTCTTTCCTCCTCGCAGCTCCCTGGGCTGGGTTTGCAGCCCCTCCTCCTGAGGGATCTCTGGTGCTTTTCCTCCATCTGTCAAGGCCTTGGGAATGAAAAATCCTGGTTTGGGAGAAAAAAAAAGAAAACATCTTTATGGGCTGGGAGTTCCTCGTTGCCCAATTTCATCTCAGAAAGTCATTGGGCATCTTGTGTCAGTAAGAACCTCCAAAACAACAAGATTCAGCCCAAAAATCCCTGGAACATCACGATTCAGCCAAAACCCTTTCCAAAATATAAAGATTCAGCCCCCTAAAAAACCTAAGCATCAACATTTAGTCGAAAAATATCAGAAATCCCACGATTCAACCCTGTGAGAATCATGGATCCCCTTCCACTGCCACCTGCTGCATTTGGGGGCAACGCTTGTGGGGCTGGGGGAGAGGCTGCAGATACAGAGAGGACTGGAACCTTGTGGTGCTTCCTGTTTCTACTCTTTCTCCACATCCAGTGACCCTGCTCTTCCTTACACTCCTATTCCTCCTACTATTCCTCCTTCTCTTCCCACGCAGAGAATGTTTGACCATTCTGTTCTCCAGCTCTGCTCCCCTTCCCTTCTCCTGCTGCCCCCAGGCCCAGCACCCCCTGCCGGCTCCCTCTTCCCCCCAAACCCACAGCATCCCAGCGCAGGGGCAGGGATGGAGCTGGGGCAGCTCGGGCTGGGGCAGCGCTGGGCTCTCGGCCGCTCCCGCCCGCACTCGGTCCCCACTGCAGCCGCTCCCGCCACGGCAGCGGGGGCCCGGCCTGGCGCTGCCTCCCACCTCCCCAAATTCCCCTCCCCGGGGGCGCTGGGGCCCGGGGGCAGGTGGGGTCCAGGTGGGGAACGCTGGGAGCTGCGGCTCTGCCTGGACCCCTACGGAAGGGAGAACAGGAAAGTGTCTTTACAGATGCTGAGAATCTCCTTGGAGACAGGGCCAGGGACGTGTACATAAGGAAGTGACAGCAGAAGCCATCAGGTTCAGAAAATGTTATTAACTGACCACACAGACTGCTGCTCTGCCAAGGTCCTGCTACAGTCAGGAACTCCCAGAAGAAGAACAAAGACTGAACAGAGCCATGAATATCGTTAGCTGTACAAAAGTGGGGTGCATATTAAGGGGGGATGCAGTGGGTGCATTGGGAAGTCTGCACCTCTCAAGTACTTCAGCCAAGTAGAAGAAGCCTTTGTGAAATGGATGAATGTTCAGGCTAAAAAGCATCTTTCAGTACTTGGGGGGAAAAAAGCGCAAATAGGAGGGAAAAAGGTTAAATATTTCGGACATATATTGACTCAACGTTTCTGCTGATTTGACCCAGAGAAGGACCAGGGAATCTCAGAAGTAACGTTACCCACCAATAAAATGGAGCTGGGACAATTCTGAGGACTAATAAGGAATTGCAGGACATGGATTCAGGATTGTCTGTTCCAGCCAGAACTTTGTATGAGTTTTTAAACCCAGATAACCTCAATGTTGTGGTACGGATTCAAGAAACAGCAAAACTTCAGAAAATGAAATAAAACCAAAATGATTGTTGCCCCAGCCATGGCTCTTCCAGACTCACAAAAGAAATTTTAACTGAATGTGTGTTACAGTACATATTACATTATTGGCTTTTGGCAAATATTAAAATGAATGCTATATGTATAATCTTGGAAAACTGGCTGTATTAATACAGTTTCTTTTAGTTTTCCTCTTAACAAAACTTAGAAATAGCACTGTGATAAATCTATTTTTCTTGGACTATCACATGGTGAGGAAAAAAGCTTTTGTTCATGTAACTAACTCAGAGAATGGTAGAAAAGAAAAGATAATCAGGAAATTTTCCAGATTCTTGGCTTATGGGACACCAGACCTCCAGGGAAGGAAAAAAGGTTGGTTTACAGGTTGGGAGAGGAATGTGTTTGAACAATGCATGAAAGACTGATGAATATGCAAGAGGTTGATGCATTTAAGGAAATGCTTTCTGAGTTAGGGTGTGCTTCTGGCTGAAGGCCAAGCATCCTGCTGTTATAACCTTTTGCTTTATTGTTTGTCTCTTATTGCCTTTTATTAAAACTTTAAATATTTACCCGGAAAATGAACCTCGCTTTTTAAAAAGTGGATGTTAGACAGGGCCATGCCAAAGGGATTCTTGTGCTAAAATGTTTAACCCAGTTGCCAGACTGGCCTCACTCTCTGCAGAATTGTGCAGCCACAGCTTGAATGGGACCTGAGGCCCAAAACCTGAAGGCAGGAGGATCTCCTGTTGTTCAAGTCTGGCACCAAGTTAAAGCTCTGATAACCAAAAGAGCTTCTACATGGATGAGCAGTGCTCACTGATTACAGAATGAAACTTGTTCAGTGGCACAGGAAGATTTAGAATTGAGGACAGGGGAAGGGTTGAACCCAGCCTCCTGTTTGAACAGCCTGCACAGGGGCTGGCAACAAACCCATGGCTGCATTCAAGGGACAGAGCTCCAGAGCCAGCACAGGAGAGAGTGATGAGACATTCCCTGGCCTGAGGGACAAAATGTGTTCATGGATGGGTCTGCAAGGGCAGGAGAAGGGAAAAGAGTTCCAAGACATGCTCTGATTAAGGAAAGGGAATTAGACCAAGACTTACACTCTGCCTGAGGAGTGCAGAGAAGCCCCACTGGTGGCCAAGTGCCGTGGCCCATGCCAAGTGTCCCTGAGCACAGAAACAGCCCCAGCACAGCTCAGCACGGGGGGACCCCTCACCCTGGGCTCAGGGGCTCTCCAGCCCCGGTCTGGAAAAGGCTGAGAAGGAAATCCAGGAATTCGGACCTAATTAACATCGGTTAGCCAAATCCTAGGAAAAGATCTTCCCCCCACCTCTCCCTGCTTCCCAGGCTTAACTTTACCCCATTATCCCCCCCCTCCCCACCCAGAGGCACAGGGGATGGGTGTCACAGTCAGGTCATGTCACAGCCGCCCCCCTCAGGGACAGGAATCCTTGTTCTGATCCAGTCCGGGGTCCCTCCCACGGGACACAGCCCCTCAGGAACAGGCTGCTCCAGCGGGGATCCCCCACGGCCTCACAAGTCCCGCCAGGAGCCACTTCCATGGCTCTACAGGGGCTTCCACGGGCTCGGGGCCTCTCTCAGACCGCCCCTGCTCCAGCCCGGACACCTGAGAGGACTGCAGGTGGGTTCCTGCTCCATCCCGGCCTCAGCCCCAGCTCCCAACGCCATCAGCTCCCGCTCACCCCGAGCTCCTCCCGGCGGTTCAGGGCAGCTGCGGCTCCTTCGGCCTCAGCCCGGGCCGGGCTCAGCGCCGCGGCCGCTCCGCAGGCGAGGTTTCCAAAAAATGGCGGAGCGCGTGGAGAGGGAGGGGTCGTGTGCACAGCCCGCCCCTCGCTGCGATTGGCTGATTCTGCCGTCACTCCTCGCTCTCGCGCCCTGATTGGGCAGAGCGGGGACAAGCCCGGCCCCGGGGCCAAAGGCGCCATTTTCGCTTCGGCAGGGACTCCGCTCCCATACCTCGAGTTCTGCCGTTTCTCGGAAACCTCGCCTGGGGAGCGGCTCCGGCGCTGGGTGGGCCCGGCCCGGGCATCGGGCCAAGGAACCGCTGCTGCCCTGAACCGGCGGGAGCTCGGGGTGAGCGGGAGCTGAGGGCGGTGGGAGCTGGGGGTGAGTCCGGGATGGAGCCGGGACCCACCTGGAGCCCCGGGAGGAACCCGAGGCGGGCAAGGGATGTTTGAGAGAGGCCCCGGGGTTGTGCGGGAAAATTCAGGTGGCCAGAGGTTTGTGTGCCCAAAGGAGACAGTGGAGTCTTGTAAAAGTGACTTTATTGATTAACAAAGGGAGAGGCCGTGCGGCATGTGCCATGCGGTCTCTAAAACGCAGCCTCCTTTTTATCCTCATTTTCCCGGCTTCATTTCCCTCTCCCTTTCCCCACTGGCTGAGGCACTTGGAAGGTTCAGATTTCCCTATTTGCCTACTGCATGTCCTCCTTAATATGCACCCATCCTTTCGTATAACAACCGATATTCCTGGTTTTGTTAACTGTTTCTCCTTCTCAAAGTTCAGGAATTGAGCAGGATCTTGGCTGAGCAGCAGTCCGTGTCAATTAGTAACATTTTCTGTAACTGATGGTTCTTCCAGTTACTTCCTTTTTTACAAGTCCCTGGCCCTGTCTCTGAGCACCTTCATCTGATTCCGTTCAAACCCTCTCAGTATTTTCTCAATAATTGTCTTTACTGTCTTTAATTACCATTGTTTCAATCTCTTTTCCTGGTTCCTCTTTGGTTTAGGATTATTCTCAGTGCCCTCACTGCCTGTCCTTTTGTAGCCGTTTCTGGATCAGGCCTGGCTGCCACCTGCATCCCCTTGCTCACCTGCTGAATGAGCTGCACTCAGCAAGGTGTCGAGCATGGGAAAAAGATGAGAGTTGCTGCAGCACATCAGAGGAGGAACAGCATTCGTTTAACCCATGGTCTGCCAGGGAACCACGAAAACGTGTCCCATTCCCATCCTTTCTACATTTGGACTGCTACATGATCTACTTTCTTACTTCCTTTGGTATCTGTTGTACCAGTTTCCGATTATCATTTTTTTGCAAACAGCAGTTTGAGCAATTTAATTTTTCACAGACTCTTCCTCCTTCTGTTGATAGGTAATCTGATCCCATCCCACGGTGAAATGTCTTGTTCTTCATTTCCCAGGGTTGGTCAGCAGGAAGGTCAGGAGCTGGAGGTGGTCAATTATTATTCCGAAGACTGATAATATATTCTTTAGTACATAATAATAATAGCAGTAATAATAATAATAGCAACAACTACAACAACAATAATAATAGTATGAGTATTAATAATAATAGTGAAAATGATAATAATATTTAGTTTTTAATCTAATTATGCTACTCAAAATACTCATGAATTTTCTTTCTCCTAATATGAATTCATTAAGGTTCACAGGGGCTGGTCCATAGATTTGTAGGGTTTCTTTTGGTTTCTATTCATCTTTTCCCCATTTTTGAGCACTCCCTCCAGCCAGGGCTGCATCAATTGACCACTCTTCTCTAATTAGATCCTCAAATGTTTGGACTCCCATCTGTTTTCTCTAGACTAGCAATAACAGCCCAATGCTCTAATACACCCTGTATAACCTAGACAGTGACAGCACATGTTGGAGTGGGGAGAGGGATGATTGCCCCCCCCACTTTTTAAGTAAAGTTTTCACAACATTCTCCATTTGCTGTTTCCCTTTGCAGCCTAACCAATTTCTGTTGCAGTCAGGTATCCTCACTATGGGCTCTGCCTTTAGCTGTGCAAATTCCATCTGTGCAAGCAGGCAGAGCTTGGGGTGAGGGCCAGAGGGAATCAGCCCAGTTCCTCCCCCAGGCAAGGAGACCCTGGTACATTGTCCACACTTTACTCCAGCAGTGTTAATTTGCATTTCTAAAGCTCCTGTCCGGCTTCCTGGAATTAAGCTTCTGTTCAAGAGCAGCCATTGAATGACTATCATGTGGCAAGCCCACAATCTGCTTTTTTTTGTTGTTTTTTTCTTTTTAGACAATATTATATTACCTGTTGATGGGTTAAAGCATCACCTTTAAATCCCTTCTAGTTTTGCAAAATCCATCCTAAAGGTGACTATCGAAGAACCCAAACAAAAATTTTGCCATCACTAAGAGCCTCGCCGAAATATACACAAAAAATTTCCAGTGCAATCAAGTTATTTCTACTTCTCCTAGGAGTAAAAAACTGATTGTCACATCCTCGGCCCAAACTTGACTGACCACACAAAAGTAGGATCATTCTCCACTAGGTGGAGAGCTAGCAGGGTGAGGAATTCCAAACACCAGTTCCAAGGGAGATAATTGAATGTCTGCCCTGGCTCTGGCTCTTATTCTTGCCAAAGCCAATGGCAAAAACCGTACCCGTGGCATCTTGGTTTCTATCACCAGCTTCCAATGGAGTTTCTTTATTTCCCCATTCATTCTTCCTGCCTGACCTGAGCTCTGGGGTTCCAGGGCTTGTGTTGGTCCCATTGTATTCCTAAAGCAGCCATAACCCCCTGAAGGATCTTTCCTGTAAAATGAGTTCCCCATCTGAGTCTGTTGCTTCCACAATCCTGTGTCTTGGATTTATTTGTTTCAGAAATACCTTAATAAGCGATCTAGTAATTCCTGAAGAGGTGAGAATTGCTTTTGCCACCCTGTTAGCTGCCATGCTGTCCCCAGCAGATATTTGAGCCTTCCTGCTCAGGGCATTTCAGTGCCAGGCTCTTCCAAGCACACACAGCTCCGCCGGTTGAGCTGACCATGCGGGCGGTGACCTGCGCTTGCTCTAATTCCCTTTCCTTAATCACAGCCTGTCTTGGAACTCTTTTCCCTTCTCCTGCCCTTGCAGACCCATCCATGAACACATTTTGTCCCTCAGGCCAGGGAATGTCTCATCACTCTCTCCTGTGCTGGCTCTGGAGCTCTGTCCCTTGAATGCAGCCATGGGTTTGTTGCCAGCCCCTGTGCAGGCTGTTCAAACAGGAGGCTGGGTTAAACCCTTCCCCTGCCCTCAATTCTAAATCCTCCTGTGCCACTGAACAAGTTTCATTCTGTAATCACCGAGCACTGCTCATCCATGTAGAGGCTATTTTGGTTATCAAAGCTTTAACTTGATGCCAGACTTGAACAACAGGAGATCCTCCTGCCTTCAGATTTTTCACCTCAGGTCCCATTAAAGCTGTGGCTGCACAATTCTGCAGAGAGTGAGGCCACTCTGGACACTGGGTTAAACATTTTAGCACAAGAATCCCTTTGGCATGGCCCTGTCTAACATCCACTTTTTAAGAAGCAAGGTTCACTTTCATGGTAAATATCCAAAGTTTTAATAAAAGGCAATAGTAGACAAACAATAAAGCAAAAGGTTATAACAGCAGGATGCTTGGTCTTCAGCCAAGAGCACACTCTAACTCAGAAAGCATTTCCTTAAATGCATCAACTTCTTGCATATTCATCGATCTTTCATGCATTGTTCAAACACATTCTCCCCCAACCTGTATCCAACATTTTTTCCTTCCCTGGAGGTCTGGTGTCCCATAAGCCAAGAATGTGGAAAATTTCCTGATAATCTTTTCTTTTCTACCATTCTCTGAGTTAGTTACATGAACAAAAGCTTTTAACCTCACTGTGTTATAGTTTAAGAAAAATATATTTATCGCAGTGCTATTTATACGTTTTGTTAAGAGGAAAGCTAAAACAAACTAAATTAATACAGCCAATTTTCCAACATTATATATATAGCATTCATTTTAATATTTGCCAAAAGCCAATAATGTAATATGTACTGTAACACACATACAATTAAAATTTCTTTTGTGAGTCTGGAAGAGCCCTGGCTGGGGCAACAATCATTTTGGTTTTATTTTGTTTTCTGAAGTTTTCCTGTTTCTTGAATCCGTAGCACGGATTGAGGTTATCTGGGTTTAAAAACTCATACAAAGTTCTGGCTGGAACAGAGAATCCTCAGTCCAGGTTCTGCAATTCCTTATTAGTCCTCAGAATTATCCCAGTTCCATTTTATTGCTGGGTAATGTTATTTCTGGGATTCCCTGGTCCTTCTCTGGGTCAAATCAACAGAAACCTTCTGTCAATATATGTCCCAAATATTTAACCTTT
>JAREIS010002425.1:0-18606 GCA_030060385.1 Muscicapa striata striata | reverse complement strand
GTGCCAGCACTGGGAAATTCTCCTTTCCATCCAAGACAGTGTCCAAACATGTTGGAGAATATGAGCCAGGAAAACCTTGCAAATATGAATGCTCACCAAGGGACCCTGAGAATATAGAAACCACAAGCGACATAGAAATGAAAGTCGTCTTTGAGATACCAAACCTCAGTTACTAAATAACCAAAAGACAATGGATGGCCAGCAGAGGATAATCCCCTCGTGATTGAACAATGCCTGGTGCTGGAGAGCAAGTGCAAAGGTCACAGAAGAGCCTCCTAGGGTCCAAAGAGTAGTTTTTAGAGCTTAAAGTGTAACACGGTATGGTAATAAAATGATTCCTATAAGCTGTATGTAAATGCCATAGAATTTGTATCTTGTGTTAGATTGGTTACTAGAAATTACAATATGCAACACAGTAGAAGATTTATTGTATAGTAAACAGGAAATCGCTCTCTTCGTTTTTCTTCTTCTTCTCTGCTCTTCTCTTCCCTCTTCTTCTTTGCTCCACTCTCTTCTCTTCCTCTCTTTCACCAATCCCCTCCCCCCACTTTCTTTCTGTCCTGCTTAGAGCCGTGGCTGGCGGCTCCTGGCAGGACTCTTTTCACCCACACCCTAATAATAAACCGCAACTTAGTAACTAGCTTATACAGAGTGCCTGAGTTTGTCCTGGACGTCGTTCACCGACACAAAGTAACCCACACAAACAGAAGGATTTTGCAGGTAAATTCACTCTGCTGAAGTGACACATAATGAACAGAACACTCAGAATTAAAACCTTTGGCCTCTTGTTCCTCATCCTGCTCGTCTGTCTGTGCTTCGTTTCCCCCCCAGCCGCGTCTTGTCCAAAGTCTCTCACTGCGCTGCTCGGCTGCTGGAGCCAGTGAGATCTGTGTTCTCAGCTAAAGCCAGCCCCATGCTCTGTAAAATGTTCGAGGTGGGTCCTGCCAGGCCAGCCTGGGCACTGTAGGACTCCAGCAGCTTTGCCACCAGGTTCATGTCCATGTCCAGGGGTGCCAGCTCAGCATCCTCAGCTCCAGAATCAGGGCCAGCGCTCTCAGATGTGGCTGCTCCAACAGAACCTGCCTGCAAGCACAAGGAGAAAGGTTTGTCAAATTGTATGAGCAGATTTAAGGGGGGAAAAAAGGGAACCCACAAGAGGAAAAAAAACAACAATTCAGCAGCCAACAAATTACATTCAAGAGTCTTGACAGACAGGAATGCAGCCACCAAATGCTCATTGCAGCTACAAACCATCACTGTCCATTACCCAGATGAAGTCCCAAGAGAAGGACAGAAAGTGTTGCTGAGTCCTGGCTCAGCTTCCTATGGGAGCAAACTACTACAGGAACTCACTCCAAAGTCAAGCTGCAGCTGCTTGCCCTACTCCTGAAAACAGGGAAATGAAACTAAGTCTAAGAAAACCTATGCAAACTCAAAGCTTAGGGAAGCTTTAGTTTGAAATAAACATATTATGGTGTAACTACAGCACACTTGGCTTGCACGTGGGAAGGTTCTGACCACCTTACTCAGAATGGCCACTTTCAGCACATTTCCTCTTTGGAAATTACTGCTACAGGTCAGAGCTCAAGGCATGCTCACCCCTCTCTTTTGGGTGGTGAAACTTTTCCCAACGTTGCTCTGTGCCAGCTCACGCTCCATCTCCTTCATGTACGACCTGAGACTGCCCACGAGCTCCTCAGGAGACACCTTCTGCTCCTGCCTTGCATTTCCAGCAGCCAGGTCCTCATCATCCCCATCTGAGAAATCAAACTCCTCCTCTTCATCCAGGTCATCAGAATCCAGCTCCTCCCAGTCTGCTCCTGGGGATTATTTTGTGTCAGTACAACAGCAAAGAAATCAGTGCTAGGATTTTTTTTCAAATAAAGAAGCAATCTCACCTAAAATTCTGTCCAGAGGGTTACCCTGTCAAGGGTAACATGGGATTCATCAGACAATCTGAAATATAAAAATATTTTTAAATAAATAAAGCTTTTCTGCTTGCATAAGCCTAACAGCAGCACAAGCCCTATTGATTTATATCAAGCCACAATTCAAGTGGGAAAATTTGAACTTAGAAGTTCTCAGAATTTTGAAGCCTATATGGATTAGACAAGAAACAATGAGTGCAGGAATTTCTGGAGTGACAGAGAAAAATTTTGAAGACCACAAAACCAAACTGAGGGACAGACAGCAGCTCAGCTTGCAGCACTTTAACCTGCACCAGTGTCAGAGTGGTACCAAGCTGAATTAAAGCAAGTACATCTTCACTGCTATGGGTTTGCTTCAGGCCCCTGCTCAGCAGAACACCTTCAACCTCTGATTCTCTGCATCACAGCATCAACCACAGGGCTGCAGCAGAGTGCAACATTCCACAGCTTCAAACTAGGAGATACCACTCTAGTCACTGAGAATCCTTTGGCCACTAAGTGGAAGAAGAAAGGCTCACTCTAAAAAGGGAGAACCAATCCAGGATTTAGCCTTAATGAAGGTTGGCTTCATGACTAATGACTGGCTTTCTCTTCACAGGTGTCAACATTCCCACAAATAATCATCTGGAATAGGAATAATTCCCCCCATCCAGCTCACCATCCTCTGGAGGAAGACAAGCTGCTTCTCTCTCAGATTCCTTCAAATCAATGCATGTTGTCTGCAGTAGTGTCAGGATTTCATCACCTGGGCTCACTTCAACAGAGCTAGAAGAAAAAAATCAATTTACTGAAATTGATTCAATGGGATCACATGATTTGCATCCAGGTTTTTCAATCAAATTCTTCATTTTTCCTCCAGTGCAAGCACATCAAAAAGGGAAATTAATCTGGGGGAAGTACCAGAGTACTACACAGGGTATTGGCCAAAACAGGACACAGCCAGTCCCTGCAATTCCCAGCTGATGGCTCCAAAGCCCATTTGTTGTGGCTCTTTTTCTTTGTATTTATTTTGCCTTGGTAAATATTAAGATATTAATATCAAGATATTATGAGCTGGCAAAGCCTCAGGTAATTTTGTAGTCATTTATTTTTTGGATTTGACCTTCCAGCCACCTCCTGGAACAAAGTAGACAGATTACTCTGTATTTATTATTCACTGCTTTTCCATGAAACTTTTATACACTTCCTACAGTCAACCAAGCAAATAATGCTTTTTAGTCCCCTCTTAACCCACTTGGAAGAGCTCAGCATTTCACAAAACTGAGATAAAGAGTTACTCAAGCAGGAACTTCTCGTGGTGGAGTGTTCTAGAGGAATTAGTACTTGTATGTCCTGGCCACAGCAGCCACGTCAAATGTACAATGGAGAAAAGGGTTCAGGTTTCTTGTAACAAGGATTTAAAAGGTCAGTTAAAGGATTTGTAGGCAGGCTCTATGATATTCAGGAATTCCAAGTAGCTCTTACCTTTCTGGCACATAAACGGATTACTGGAAGTGATCTTCTGCCATGTGCACCAGTTCCAAGTACTTTGCAGATCCTTCCATTTCTCCCTATTTAATGCAAGTCACATTATGAATCCAAACAATTCTCCCTCCCTTTTCACATTCAGGCAGAGCACACACAATAGATGCTGTGATAAGGTTCATCTCCAAACCACCAAGCACTGCTGGAGAAATCCCAGGCAGGGAGTGAGTGAGGCAATTCAGATACAACTTCTAATGGTAGGAAGAGGGGGGAGAAAACTGGGAGTAGGGTGGAGGTGAGCAAGACATGGAAAAAGAAAGATTTTACTCTGTCTAGGTAAGAAAAATTCCAGTAGTGCCTTGTGTGCCTTTTGCTAAGGTCACAAGGAGGAGAGCAGAGTGAAACTATAGCTTAGGAAAAACCAAGTCTGGCCCTCACATCCCCCACCCAATGGCTGGGGAGCACAGGAGGAGCTCTCAGCCTGTTTGCTCCTCCCTCAGCTGCAGCCAGAGAGCCAAGAGCCTGGACACAGGCAGGGACACAGCTGTGGGGACAGCCAGGGACAGCGGGCTGGGGACAGGCTGCAGCAGGAGAGCTGCACAGCCTTGGGGGCAGCTGCGGCTGCCGCTTCCAGCCCCTGCTGGGGCCGAGCGGAGCACGAGGCCTCTCCCACACATCGGGAAACAGCCACACACCTGCCAGCCCTGGCCTTGCCAGTGACACTGGCCCCTCCCTAGAGGCCACAGGCGTGGCCCTGCACTCACCCAGGAATCTTCTGAGGATGCTTCTGTGCCCATGGCCGGTTGCTGATGTGCCCTGGAGACCCAGGGGCTCCCTCACGCTGCCATCGCTGCTGCAGATTCCACTCTCCACATCTTCACTCACTGCACGCACACAAGTGGCGTCCCCCTGCTTATGACAAGTGGCTTCTTGTGCCCCTGGCAAGTGTGTCAGCCCGGCTGCTGGTCCCTCCTGGCGATGCAGCAGCTCCTTCACAGGCCCATGAATGGAGTAGAATTCACTCTCCTCCAGCTCACAGACAGAATTTCTTTGCTCGGAACAATCAGCGCCTTGCTCCCAACACATCAGGAGTGCTGAAAATGCCTTTCGGAGATCGGCCTCGGGAACAGCTGTACACTCATAGGGATGGCCCATTGACAGGGACATGATGACAGGTCCCGGCTGGTCCCGGCCCTGCGGGACACCGAGGCTCAGGAAGGCGCTGCCAGCTCAGTCCCGCGCTGTCCCCGCTGCCCGGACGCTGCGGCAGCACCTGCGGAGATCAGCGCAACCTGCGGGAGCTCCAGGTACGTCTAGGACCTCCCGCAGGATGCGGCGCTTTCTGTTTCCACTCGGCGCCTGCAGTGCTTTGGGCTCTGAGGCACGTTCGAGTTCATCCCGTGCCAGCCCTGAGCCGGGCAGGGACACCTCCCGCCTGAGCAGCGGCGCTGAGCCCGGGGCGCCAGGGCCGAAACTGTGCCGGGCACGGAGCAGCCACCTCCGGGCTACCGAGAGCCACCGGGATGAGCCATCGCTGCTGCGGCACCGGCTCGTCCCCAGCGATCCGCGGGGAGGAGGAGCCCGCGGGCAGCCGCTCCCTCCGCCATCTCAGGCCAGGGGCACACGGGGGAACCCGGCGCAAGGAACTCGCCAGAACCGCCCCGTTCCCCTCAGCGCGGCCCCTCCGGCCGCAGCGAGCCCGGGCTGGGGCACAACCGAGCGGGGTCGTACCTGTGCTGGAGCCGCTCCCAGCTCCGGGACCCCCGGCTGACAGGGCCGCCACCAACGCTCCCGCGGGACACCGCCGCTTCTATCCCGGCATGACCCACCGGGCGCGGCCATTGCCGCAGCAATTTTTAACCGGGACACAGGAGACGCTGCAGAAGGGGAGACGGGAGCTCGGAGCGAGAGCCGGGAGCGGGTGCTGGAAGCGGGAGGCGGGAGCAGAGGCGGGTTCCGGGAGCGGAGTCGATCGCCTGGAGCGGGTGCCGGGGGCGGAGCCGCCCGCCGAGAGCGTGTGCCTGGAGCGGGTTAGGGTTAAAATGAGCCCAAAATTCTCAGAATTTGCACTGGAACACCCCAAAGCTGTCAAAATTCCAGTAGTTATTTGGAAAAACATCTGGAAAAATCCAGGAAAAATTCTGCCTTAACAATTCACGAAAATGCCCAAAAATTCGCACTGGCGAACACAAAAATCCCCAGAATTGCACAAAAAAGGGCCAGAAAAACTGCTAACAGATGCACTAAATAACAAAGAATGGTCCCAAAATCCAGTGAGATTCCAGGAATTTCTGAGGAAATAACTGGGAAAGTGAGTGGGCAAAAGCAGAGCCGAGAGCCTGAAGCGGGTGCCGAGAGCGGGTACCGGGAACGGAGCCGGGAGCCGAGTCGATCGCCTGGAGCGGGTGCCGAGGGCGGAGCCGGGGACCGGGGAGGTAACCGGGTGGCGGAGTAGGAGCGGGGGACGGACCCGCCCGCCGAGAGCGTGTGCTGGGAGGGGACACGCGGAGCGCAGCCGGGAGCGGATGCAGGGAGTGGAGCCGGGAGCGGGTACCGGGAACGGGTGCTGGGAGCGGAGCCGGGAGCGGGTGCCGCGAGCAGAGCCGAGAGCCTGTGCCGGGAGCGGGTGCCGGGGGCTGAGCTGCCCGCCCGAGGCGGAGCCGGGAAAGTGAGCGGGCAAAAGCAGAGCGAAGAGCCTGGAGCCGGTGCCGGGACCGGAGCCGGGAGCGGGTGCCGGGAGCGGAGCCGGGAGCGGGTGCCGGGAGCCGAGTCGATCGCCAGGAGCGGGTGCCGGGGGCGGAGCTGGGCGCCGGAGAGGGAGCCGGGAATGGTGCGGTACCGGGAACGGGTGCCGCTCGCCGAGAGCCTGTACTGGGAGGGGGCGCGCGGAGCCAGGAGCGGGTGCCGGGAACGGAGTCGGTCGCTCGGAGCGAGTGTCGGGGTCGGAGCCGGGCGGCGGGGAGGGAGCCGGGCACGGAGCGGGTGCCGGGAATGGGTACCGAACGCGGGGCCGGGAGCGGGTGCCGGGGGCGGAGCGGAGCGCCAGGAGCTGGTGCTGGGGGAGCAGCTTCGAGGGCCGGCTGTGGTTCTGGCAGCCAGCAGCTCTTTCCTGCTCCAGGCCAGTGGTTCAGCTGCCATCCCGTGCCCATCTGGGTGCTGATCCTGCTCCTGTTGCTGCTGCTGGCGTTGGCGGTGGCCTTGGCTGTGCAGTCAGGTAAGGGAGGGGCAGCAGGCTGGGCCCAGCCCCTCGGGGCAGAGCGGGGTCCCTGCTCCCTGCACAGGGCAATCCTCACACCTTCTCCTCTTCCCCCTGCAGCAACACAGGTTCCAGTTCCACCTGCACCTCCGCTGTTGATTCTGGGCTGTCCCTCTGGCTGGGTTGGATACAATGGAGTCTGCTTCTATTTCTCAAGGGATTACAGAACCTGGGATCAGGGTCAGGAGCGATGCTTCGAGCTCGGGGCCTCCCTGGCCATTGTCAAGGATGAGGCAATGGTGAGTGAGGGGCTTTGGGCGCTGTGGGGTGTCTGAGGGGAGCCTGGGGGTGCTCCTGGGCCGGGCTGGGTGCTGGTGGGGCTGGGGCTGCAGCCCTGTGCCGGGGCCTTGCAGGGAAGGAGCCCCGGGGCCGTGTCCCCGAGGGGCCGGGGCAGCTCCACTGCTCTCTCCTTGGCAGGATTTGCTCTTCCTCCGCGGGAACGGCGATTACTGGGTCGGGCTGCGCAGATGGGGCGAGCACCTGCAGTGGGGGGACGGCAGCAGCTTCAGCTCCTGGTGAGTGCCGGGGAGCCGGGCAGGGCATGGGGGGACAGGGGCACAACGTGTTCCCCTGGGAACCAGCGCTGGCTCTGCTCCTCCCTGCAGGGTTCCTGTCCTTGGCAATTCCGAATGTGTGTACCTGGCTGAGGAGAAATTCAGGAGTTTCAGCTGCTCGAATAAGCATCGGTATCTCTGCAGCAAGGCCCAAGCTCCCCTGTAACAGGGGCTGGAGAAAGGAGCTTCTCCACACTGGGCAGTCCCAGCTTCACCTCTCAGCCCAGCACAGGGCTGTCCTTTCTCAGCTGCACCCTGTGCCTTGCACTTGCTCTCAGGGTCATCTCAGTGCCTGTTCATCCCCACTGCCAGCGCTGGGCTGGCTGTTCACAGGAAAAGTCTCTGCAATCCATCCTGCCAGCCATGCTAGCTGGAGTGAGGGGATTGCCCTTATTGTGCAACAAGCTCGAATGGGAAATTCGGTTTTTCGTGGGCTCTTGGAAATTATCCCCAAGTTGCCTTAAAGTGAGACTTTTGGACTGTCCTTGGACAAGGAAGATGAACAGCTGACAGGTGCTGAGGAGGAATACCACTTTTGGCACCAGGCCCCTGAGTGTGAAGGATGGTCTCTCTGTCCGTCTCTCTGTCTGTTGCCAAGGATCTGACTGCTCTGCTGTGGGAGCAATCCCAGGTTGAAGCAAGAGAAGCATTTGTCTCTTTGAGGGAGAAGCAGTGACAGGACCTGATTGTGATTCTCATCCCTCTGTACCACTGTGTGGGGAGGAGGGATGGAAGGAATTGGGAATAAGATGAAGCCCCAGAAGTAGAGAACAATATGGGGAGGGCGCGTTTTAAGGATTTCGTATACTTCTCATTCCCTTGCTCTGATTTGCTTGATAATATATTCAATTAATTTCCCCTTTCTGGTCCATTTATTCCCATGATGGATAAGAGATCTCTCTCTGCCTTTATTGAGTCCCTCAAGTCTTTCCTGATGTGTTCTGTTGCCCACCCAAGGTGAGGAGGAGAGGGACAGAGCGGTTTTGCCGGCACCGGGCACCTGGCCAGGCCCAGCCCACCCCAATCATCCCTGCAATAATTCACTCCTATCCCACCATTACCCGGTCCCAGGGCGGGTCCGGCTTCACGGGCAGGTGCCTGGAGTGAGAGGAGGCAGCTGGTGCCAGTGGGTGAAATGTCTTTGCTGCGAGCTGGAGGGAGAGGAGGAGGAGAAAGTGGTGCAGAGTAAAGGGGAGAGAAAGAGGGACAAGGCTGGAGCGGTGAAAGCGGCGGGGATGGACATGGTCAAATCCATCCAGGAAAAGAGGGGAGAAATAGTAGGTGCTGGATATCGCTGAAAATTGGGATTCATTTTAATTGCCTTAACTGCTGAGACCGACAGTCTCCGGGCCCCGCCGCAAGTGCTGCACTGTGTCTGGCCCTGCCCCTGCCTTTGGCTGCACCTGCTTGATGCTTAGAAGCAGCGGGGATGACGATCATCACCAGCTTCTCCACTATTGGACGCTATTTTTAGTATTGATGCCGGGAAAACAGTGGGTTTCCGAGAAATGAGCGTAATCGCCCCGCCCCGCGCAAAATCAGCCTCGCTGATTGGTCAAAATCTACCAAAAGCCGCCCCACCTCTCACGTTGTTTATCCGCTGTAGCGGCGCCGTCCGGAGTTTCGGTCAGGGCTGGTCTGGAGCGTTTCTGTCTCCCGAGGTCCCCGGGCTCCGAGCCGGCGGGGCAGGGAATGCGGGGACAATGCTGAGCAGCCCGGCGCTGCTGGTTCTTTCTCCTGGGCAGGCGGACTCCGAGCCGCAGCTGTGCTGTCCCCGCAGGCGGCAGCTCCCAGGCGGTGTCAGCGCCTGTCCCGGCACGGAGCTGGGCTGCAGCGGCTGCAGAGCCCGAGGGGCCGCGGCTGCGGGGACTCCGAGCCCCGCCGGAGCCGCCAGCGCTGCGCTGTGCCTTGCCCTGCCCTGCCCTGGCTCAGCCCGCCTGGCGAGACGGCCCCTTGTCACTGAAAGAGCTGCACCGGGGGACAGCTGGGTGCTGCTGCAATAGGATTGAGAGAATAAAATAACCAGAATAAAAAGCTGCACTGCCGGGTCTCCTCTGCCCGCTATCACTAATTGGAGCAGTGCCGAGCCACTGTCGGAGCAGCGGTGCTGGTTAATAAGAGTCACGGGAAAGGCTGGGAAATGTGAAGGGAATAAAATTCAACGAATGGTATAAAATACTCTAAAACCACTGCACCAGCAGTGGCTGCTGCCCCACGACTGAAAGTGCTGCAACAAGAGACGATGGGGTGGCGATGCTGGTTAAAAAGAGAGGCACAGGAAGGGCTGGGAAGTGTGAAGGGAATCAAATAGTGAGAATGGTATAAGATAAAATAAGAAGAACCACAACAGGAATGGCCACCGACTGCTGTCACTAAAAGAGCTTCACCGACGGACAGCCAGGTTGCCAACCTGGAAATGCTGTGACTTGCCTTTTCCTTTCTTAATAACCACCAGTGTTGGTTTCAAAGCCAGTGGGTACACTCAGAGATGTCCAGAATCATCATTACAGTGGGAAACTCTGGGGTTGGCATCGGGTGTGACAAACACCTGAAAGATCACAGGAGCAGAAATAGAGATTTCCCAGCTCCCTCCCAGGGACAGCAGTATCAGCCCAGGGACAGAAAATGCTGGTATAACATCCTTTCCCACTGGTCCCCATGCTCAGTTTTAGGTAGTCTTCTTCAGTGCTTTTATCCTTGGAAACATTGCAGAGGGACAGAGAAGATTTACTGGCATATTAAAATAGAAGGTGAAAAACCATGAAGGGTGAGGTTTGGGATAGGGACAGGAGCAAATTCACACATCATATGAGAGTTAAATATTGCTGCTGTGAGTATGCAGCATGGAGGACAGCTGGATTAAACTGGAATATATTCCAAAATTGTAACTATTTGGTTTTATAACTGCAGGTGACTTAAATAACCCTCACCAAGTCAAAAAAGGGAAATCTGATCTGAACTAATTTAGATTGCCATCCCTGCAGCCATTGGCTATCTGTACTTCTTTTCCCCACCAAACTACAAAGACTTTACTGGAAATTTCTCCTTTTCTGCTTCCTACCTGTACCAGTGTTGCAGTGCCCTAGGTGATTTCTCTGAAGGAACTGAGCTTTCCCTTCACAGCAGCTTTGCTCTTCACTTCCCAGCCTGGAACCCTTGTGAATTTCCATCTGGGAGCGTTGGCCTGCTGAAGGAGAGGCTCTGTTCCCAACAGAGATCCACCCCTGACAGGAGTAACACACCATGGGATGTTCTCCTGCCTGGACTAATCCCTTTGCTCCTCAGCTCCAGCTGGAGCCCAGAGCCCTGGCAGGTGTTAAGGACACACTTTGCCATGGCATGGCCCCAGCCAGGCTGATTCCCAGGCTGGCAGCACAGCGGGCACACATTCCTACACCTGCCCCTTGTTTCCATCCCGTTTCCAGAAGCTGTTCCCGTGTGTCACTGTAAGAATCCAGAGCCAGGTGTGTGTGGGATTTGGAGGGGCTCTCTTGGGGGGTGTGTGGGGGTCTGTGGATTTGGATGGGGGGCCTGAGGTGTGTGTGGGTGTCTCTGGGATTCCTGTTTTTTCCCCTCATATTTCCTATGCTTTTTCTGTTTATGTTTCATACCCTCTTCTCCTCACCTTTCCAGTGCTTTCCTGCTCCTTAAACACCTTTTCACCATTATCCCATCTCTATTCCTTCACTCGTCCCTGACTTTTCCCACTGCCTATTTATCCCCCATTTTTTTGCCCATTTTTTTTCCTGCTTTTTTTCCTTTTCCTCTCCCCCTTCTTTTTCCTGCCTTTCGATCCCCTTTCTCTCTCCATTTCTTTTTCTCCACCAATTTTGCCACTTTTTTTGCTCCAATTTTTCTCCACTCTTTTTTAGTGCTTTTTTGCTGCCTGCACTTCTTTATTGCCACGCTTTTCCCCCACCTTATTTCTTGCTGCCGTTCTTCCATGCCTTTTTTTTCCCCACCCTATTTTGTCTCCTTTTTTTTTCCCAGTCCTTTTTTTGCCCCCTATGTAAATATGTCAAATGATGGAAATAGTGGGGGTTTCTATCAACTTAAACCCTAAAAAATAAGATCCAACAGAGATTCCCTCTCAATTTAAACTTCAAGAGTATGAAAATGGATGGTTTGCCCACATTTCAAACTGATAAAATTGCGTCATACTGAGCGTTCCCTTTTCTATTTATACAAGAACATTAAGATTCCAAATTAATTGTTATCCCTGAATAAATGGCCAAGGCAGGTTTTATTTAATTGATACCCTTAATATTTCAGGTGAATGGGAATTGGCCCAGTTTATACACAGACAGTAAGTGAAAACTAACCACTTAACTTCAGAGCACACTTCGATAGAAATCTGCTGAAAGAGAACCACACCTCACTTGTCTTCCCTAATTAATTCCATCAGGCTTCCTTCGCTATAAATTCTCTCAAAATTAAAAGCAGAGATGCCTTGTGTGCCACTTCCAAGCGGTTGTCTTGATGTGAAAGACAGGTGTCTGCTAAGAAAGGCAGGAGACCCTCTTGAAATGGAAAATGTAAACTCCCTCCCTCCAAATTATTATAAATTTGAAATTAAGGGGCTTTTAGGCAAAGATATGGGAATAGGAATGAGAGGTCTTTACTAGGAAAAATTAAAATAGAAATACGGTATTACAAAAAACAAACTCAGAAACCTGACAGAGTCAGAATCCAACCTGACACCCCGTCAGTCAGTCAGGGTGTTGGCACAGTCCCATTAAATGGTGGCTGCATCCTCCTGCAGTGACAGATGTGGTTCAGTTGAAGCAGTGCTCCTGTAGAAAGGTGCAGTTTTCCTCCAAATTTCCAGTGATGCTGTAGAAGGGTCTGGTTTTCCTCTGGAATCCAGTGGAAAAAGGCTGCTCTGATGTTCCAAATCTCAGATTTTACCTGGGTAGGAAATGCTTGGCTCCTCCCCCTGGCTGGAGCATCTCCCAATGGGATGATGGAATTTTATCAGTCATGCAGTGGGACTCAATGGCCCATTGACAGAAAATATCTTCCTGGAGTAAGGATGGGATGTGGAAAAGATAAAGAACACTGCCCCAGCCTGGTTTTAACAGATGGTGATAGAATACACACTTCTGGTCACATCCTGTATTGCAACCCAAGACATTATCCACCCCTTATTCTATCACCATCTGTATAATATCCAAATCAATATCCTCTATAGACTCTACAGTGAAACCTTACACTTACACACAGTTCTCACTGAGGTTTTCCTGTGGTACACAATGGGTTTCTCCATCTTTCTGCATCACCCACTAAGTGGAACCAGGTCCTTGAGCAAAGACAATCCCACAGATGGGTTTGTCATTCCCTGACGTGGGACTAATCCAAATAGTCCTTCCTAAAATTCCTTTCATGTGCACCACAGGGACTCTATCTCCACCCACTGTGTGCAAGGGTTCAGACTGGGCAGGACCAGCTCCATTGATGGACCCTGGGGTATTGACCATCCAGGGGCCTTTGCTAAGTTCATTTCCCAATTCTTGAATGTCCCTCCACCAAGTGCCTTCAGGGTAGTCCTAAGTACTCTGTTGCACCATTCAACTTTCCTGGCAGCTGGTGCAGGATAAGGGATATGATATATCCATTCAATTCCATGTTCTCTGGCCCAGGTGATTCTAAGGAGAGATTGAATGTGTTCAGACTGTGGGAGAGGCTGATGTAAAATTGAACAGTAAAACTGAATACAGAAAGGGGCCAGGGAGGACCCCAATAGGTCCAGCTCTTGAGGTTCTTCTGGTGCATGTGGCAAAATCCTTGTCCCCCATTCCAGGTATCCACTGGGTTGGGTTTTTTACCTGTAAAGGGATGGTCTCTTGGTGTCAGTGGAATTTGCACCAGGCCCGAGGCTAGAGGGTCACTGAGGTCACCCATGGCCAGGCACAGATTGTCCTGTTGTAGAGTTTTTTCCAGGGTCACCCACACATTTTGTTTGGGCCGAGGGACGATCCATCTCAATGCCCTTGTCAGGACCAGGAGCATCCAAAGCTGAGCGGTGTTGGCTGGAGGCAGCAGCAGCATTCGGTTCATTGGTTCATGGAGGGAGGTGCTGTAGATGGGTTACTCTGTTGGGATTAAAGAATACTTAAAATCAAGAGGTATGAAGTAGCAATCTGCAACTGTATCTTAAAGGGTACAGGGATGGGATAAGAAACATTGTTATTAGGGAAGAGGGTAACAGGGAGGGTGTGTGACTGTGGGAGACAGAGTGAGGGGAAAGGTGGGTTAGGGCAAGTGGATAAAGAAAAGGATAATCATTGTAGAAAAATCTTCTCCATTTTCTTCTTAGCTTAGTCCAGTAATGACACGAGCCAGGTAAGTTTGTTTCCCCTTTCCTTCTGTTACACTAAATTGATCCAGTTGAAGGCTTGCAGGTTTTCTCCTTCTCCTTGCCACGTATGTCTTATCTTTTCCCTTTTTCTTCTTGTGGGCTCTCTCTGGATGCTGTATTTGGTGGCTAGAGTTAGGGCTTGATGCTCTTCCTTGGGATCCACCTTGGGCCTGATCCTGTGGAGACACAGGCACACCTATCCCCCAGGTGATGAGTGGGAAAGGGCCCATGACCTGCTTGGACTCAGGGTCCTTGATCAGCACCAGCGGCTTCTCTTCGAGCTTAGCTCGGGTGTTATTTGAGAAGTGCTGGGTGATAGGGGGGCTTGGCTCCATAAAAGAGTTCTTTAAAACACTGAAAATATAGATGACCTTGAAGAGCCTCTCAATGGGAGGAATGGTCTCTGTCCCCCCTCTCTGCTGATCAAGGAGCCTTTGGATTGTTCCATGGGCCCTCTCTACAATGGATTGTCCTGTGGGAGAGGGGAGCATACCTGTGTCATGCTTCACCCCCCACTGATTTAGAAATTGATGGAACTTTTGGGAGGTCTAAGTGGGACCGTTATCTGTTCTGATGTTCTGGGGAATGCCCAAGGTGGAGAACACGAGGAGGAAGGGCCGGATCACATCCTTGGCCTTCTCTCCTGCCTGGGCTGAGGCAAACACAGCTCCAGAGAAAGTGTTGATGGACACAGGTACATATTTGACTTTTCTGAATGGGGTGCAGTGCATTACATCCGTCTGTCACAGCTGGCAGCTTTCCAGCCCTCAGGAATTCACCCCGGTGCCCATGGATGGCACGGCATATTGTTGACAGCTGGGACATGAGGCCACCACTGATCTGGCTTGCTCTCTGCTTAACTTAAACATTCTTCCCAGGGCAGGGATGTTCTGATGGAAGAACTGATGGCTGAGCTTGGCTTGGCTAAAGCTGTCTGGCAGGGTGGAGCTCTGCACTGCCATGGCCAGAGCATCAGCTCTCCAGTTCCCTTCTGCACTGGGGCCTGGCAGATCACTGTGTGACCTTACATGCATTGTATGGTAGGGTTGCTCTCCATAGGAGAGGAGGTACACTGGTTTCCAGAGCAATTTATACAAATTTGGACTCACAACCACTGTTAATAAAGCATGATCAGTTTTTTTAGCTACACCTGCTACATAAGCTGAATCGGTGACCAAATTAATGGTTCTCTGAGCCTTTCAGAAGCTCTAACGACGGCTGCCAGTTCCGTATTCTGGGGATCTCTGAATAACTTCAACATCAGACTCCCAGTTTTGAATGCCAGGGTTTTTCCAAGTCATAACTGACTTTTGGGATCCTCCAGAGCCGTCAGTGAAAACCGTTAGCGATTTAAGGCTGTATGACTTTTTAGAGATTTTTGGGCCAAATTGAAGATCAGATTTAAGAGTTTATGTTTTGGCAGGTGAATGGAGACTTGTCCAGGGTAGCTGTCTAGGGCAAACTAGAGGTGCTCGTAGGCCTGGAGCAAATGCTTCCAGATCCTGACAGTCAGTGGTAAATAAATGTATCTAAATCACAACCTGCAAGGGTCCGGAGGCAAGATCTGGCTTTTATTATTAGCTGGACCATCAGTTCTTGCAGTGTTGTTATGGTTTTAGTTGGGTTATAGTTTAGAAAGGCCCACTTGATGATCAGGAGTGGATCCCTTAAAGTGTCATCCCATTGGAAAATGAGTCGGTAGAAATGGAAATGGAGGTCGGGGTCAGTGCCGTGGGCTTGCCTCGTGCACAGCACAGTGAACACCTTCTCCATGGCTACCTTGGCCTCCAGGGTGATGGCCCTCGGCCAGTCGAGGTCCTGGCGCCTCGCAGCAGCTGCAGAGCGGAGCGAGGTCCTCGGTCGTGATCCCCAGCAGTGCACGGACCCAACTGATGCTCCTGCAGGGTTGGTGGAGCTCTCGTAGGGTCCTTGGGTCATCCTTGATGGGAAGCTGCTGGGGTAGGGAGGTCCTCTCACCAATCCAGAGTCCAAGGCAGGTCCATGGGCAGGTGCACTGGATCTTGTCCTGGGCAATCTCAAACCCTGCATCCTCAGTGGTTTTGATGCTCCTCTTGAGTACCATGTCCAAATAGGTCTGATTGGGTACAAATTAAAATATCCTCCATGTAATGATAAATTATTACATCTGGGAAGGTTTTGTGGGTGGGTGAGAGAATGTGGGTCACGTACCACTGGCAGATGATAGGAGAGTTCTTCATCCCTTGGGGGAGAACTCACCAGTGGTACCTTTATAGAGCTTGTCTATTCAGGGAGGGGACTGGGAAGGCAAAAGAGAGACTGCCCTGAGGATGGAAAGGGATATTAAAAAAGCAACCCTTAATATCAATTCCAGACGGCGTCCAATCACATGGGAGCATGGCAGGTGATGGAAGGCCAGGCTTCAGGGCACCCATGTCCCCAGTGACCTCAGTGATCTTTCTGAGGTCATGGAGGAGCCTTCTCCTGTCCTTGCTGGGTTATTTAATAACTAGACAGGGGAGTTCCAAGAACGCCCTGGTTTGAAAAGACAGGTGTGTGCTAAGGAAAGCAGAACCTTCCCTCAAAATGGAGAAAGTAAATCCCTCCCTCTGAACTAGTACAATTTTGAAATTAAGGGGCTCTCAGGCAAATATATGGGGTAGGAATAACAGTTCTTTACTACTATATCTATCAAGACAAACAGAACCACAAACCATGAAATTAACAAAAACCAGAACAGTAACCCAGTTCCAGTCCTTCTCAGCCTCAGGCACCCTTCCCTGTGCTGCAGGTACCAGAGCTAGGGCAGGTCCCACACAGCTGCAGGGGCACTGGGGGTGATGGTGGCCGTGTCCCAGATGGGAAAGGGTTGGAGGAGAGACTTTGCTCACAGCGTCAGTCCCGGTGCTCCAACAGGATGCTTGGAGATAACAAGGTGAAGCAAGAAGGAGTCCAAGCACAGCAGCAGTGCAGGGTCCAACAACAGCAGAGGCAGCTCCTGGCATGGGGATGAAGGGGAGGGGGGGTAGCAGCAGTGGCCTCCCTGCTCTGACTCCAAGAATGAGCGAGCAACTCTCCCTCCCACCCTCCTTTATCTGCTTCTGATCTCACAGTGTTCCCTCCCTTTCCCCTGTCCCTAGCCATCAGTGCTTCTTAGCATGTCAGTGGGAAAAATTCCACAGAGAGCAAAAGAAAGAAAACAACCCGAAACATTATCCACCCTGATTTTTTTCCATACCAACATGCCACATCAAATTAAAACTTTTAAATTATATACATAAATCCTGTATTTCTGCTCCTGTGATCTTTCTCATGTTTGCCACAGCTGATTCCAACCCCAGTTTTCCCCATTAAAATGATGATTCTGGACATCTATGAATGTACCCTCTGGCCTTGAAAACACCACTGATGGTTATTAAGAAAGCAAAAGGCAAGTCTCAGCATCTCCAGGTTGGCAACCAGGCTGTCACTCAGTGCACCTCTTTTAGGGACAGCAGTAAATGGACATTCATATTGCACTTGTTTTATTATTTTCTCTTATACTATTCTCTCCATTTTATTCCCCTCACACTTCCCAGCCTTTCATGTGCCTCTCTTTTTAACCAGCACCACCATCCCTGGTCTCTGGATGCTGCTGTTTCAGTTGTAGGGCAGTGACCACCTGTTGCAGCACTTTAAGAACATTTCACACCAGTCTCTCTCTATTCTATTCCTGTCACTTCTCTCAGATTTCCAGCTACTCTTTACGCACCTCCGCCAACCTGATGGTCCCTTGGTACAGTTATTAGTGACACTTTGGAAGCAGCAACTGCTGGTGCAGTAGTTCTACACTGTTTCATACCATTCTCTGAATACCCTTCCCATTTCCCAGCCGTTCCCATGACAATTTTTATCCAGCACCGCCGCTCCGACGGTGGCTCGGCCCTGCTCCATTAGTGATAGCGGGCAGAGGAGACCCGGCAGTGCAGCTTTTTATTCTGTTTCTTTTATTCTCCCAATCCAGTTGCAGCAGCACCCAGCTGTCCCTCGGTGCAGCTCTGTCAGTGACAAGGGGCCGTCTCGCCAGCCGGGCTGAGCCAGGGCAGGGCAGGGCAAGGCACAGCGCAGCGCTGGCGGCTCCGGCGGGGCTCGGAGTCTGCCGGCCTTGGCAGCTCAGGCACAGAAATGAATCCCAATTGTCAGCGATATCCAGCACCTGCTATTTCTCCCCTCTTTTCCTGGATGCATTTGACAGTTCTTCAGTTTCCTCCCTCAGAGCTGGAAAACAAAATGCCCCCCTGCCCCATGCCCATCCCCGCCCCTTTCCACCGCTCCAGCCTTGTCCCTCTTTCTCTCCCCTTTACTCTGCACCACTTTCTCCTCCTCCTCTCCCTCCAGCTCGCAGCAAAGACATTTCACCCCCTGGCACCAGCTGCCTCCTCTCACTCCAGGCACCTGCCCGTGAAGCCGGACCCGCCGTGGAACCGGGTAATGGTGGGATAGGAGTGAATTATTGCAGGGATGACTGGGGGGGGCTGGGCCTGGCCAGGTGCCCGGTGCCAGCAAAACCACTCTGTCCCTCTCCTGCCAAAAGTGAAAGTCCTCCTCAGCACGTGCCAGCTCCACTTCTTCCTCTTACAAGGGCAGTCCAAAAGTCTCACCTTCAAGTCACTTGGTGACGATTCCAATGAGCCCAGGAAAATTTGGACGACCCACTCAAGCTTGTTGGGCAATCCCCTCACTCCAGCTAGCATGGCTGGCAGGATGAAGTGCAGAGACTTTTCCTCTGAACAACCACCCCAGCGCTGGCAGTGGGGATGAACAGGCACTGAGATGACCCTGAGAGCAAGTGCAAGGCACAGGATGCAGCTGAGAAAGGACAGCCCTGTGCTGGGCTGAGAGGTGAAGCTGGGACTGCCCAGTGTGGGGAAGGTCCTTTCTCCAGCCCCTGTTACAGGGGAGCTCGGGCCTTGCTGCAGAGATACGGCTGCGGATTCGAGCAGCTGAAACTCCTGAATTTATCCTCAGCCAGGCACACACACTCGGAATTGCCAAGGACAGGAACCCTGCAGGGAGGAGTAGAGCCAG
>JAREIS010002424.1:0-11636 GCA_030060385.1 Muscicapa striata striata | reverse complement strand
GACAGAGCAGCTGCTCAGTTCAACTGCAGGCACCCCGAGATTGGGCACTGCAGCCTCCCCAAGACAAGAAAAAGGAAAAAAAAATACTTAGTCTGCTTGGGTCAAAACCACTGTTCAGCCAACATTGGGGGTCAGTTCTTTAAATGAGGAAAACCTCAGACTAAGGCCATGGGAAAACCCTTGTAGTCATGGGGAGCAAAAGGCTCACTCCCGAGATCCCCCTGTTCAGTTATGTAGATTGTTACTAGAACGTTCTCAGTTTTCTTTGTTACTGTTGGTTATATTTCACTGCAGAAAGTATAACTTGTTAATGGCTGTTTCTATTTCCATCTCTCCCTCAGACCCTGCCTTAATCCCTTCCTGCACCCAAGTGTATAAATATCCCTGCTTTACCCGGGACCCTGCTTTTTTCCAATTCATTCCTAGCACAGTGCACGCATTCCTGTATTTGTTCTTTTCACCTCATTAAAGTTCTTCTTCCGAACAATCGGATCAAAGCGTTCTGTCTCCATAAAAGTCGCCAGAACCGTTTCCCGGGAAGCCACCGGTCAGACTGTCCGGGCTTGGACCGGGGCATTTCGATCCGAGCAAAACCCCACGGTGCACAGAGAGAGCTGCGGAAAACCCGAGCAGCGAGGCTTCAAAATGCCCGCACAGAGAACAAGGAGCCTCTCCCTGCCCCGGCCCCACACACATCCTGTCCTGGGCTCCAGGGGTTTAGATACAAAAACCATTCCTTGGGCACAAAGCAGAGGATCATGGAATGCACCATCACAGTAACTCACTCCAAGAGAATCGTGTATACAATAATCACATGTATCTATCCATCTATAAAAGCAGGTACTGAACTCTGGATCCAGCAGTGTGCACGAGGACAGGAGTGGAGAGGCTGAACGGACACCAGGGGAGATGTGGAATGTAGGGACAGCAAACCCTCCACAGGCTTTAACCTGATTCCCAGCTTTTCTGTGTTTCAAGGGCTTTGACTGCTGGATTTGAATGAACTGAGATCTCACCATGAAAAGCAGAGCAGTCTGGAACCAGGCACTGCTGCTGGAGGCAAAGTCTGGACTTGACACAGCTCAGATTTGAAAATATATTGAATAAAAATCTCCATTACCCACAACCTTTCCCAGCCCATCCCTCCTTACACATTACAAAACACAGCAGATCTCTTTCTAAAGGGCAAAGCATAAAGTAAAACAAGCATTGAAAATGGTCCCTGATAAAAAGCCAGGTTGAGAAAATACAAAATAATGAAGTGTGTCTAAAAAATCCAGCTGTAATTTCTCAGGTATTTGGCTCAGTGTCAGCTCAGGGCCGGGCTCTGTCTCCCAGGTGCCCAAGTCCCCGGGCCAGCTCTGAGCAGCCTCTCCTGCCTTTCCAGCCCGGCTTTCCCCGGCTCTGCCCCGGGCAGGCACTCGGTGTTTCCGTGGTGCCCCTGCCCCGCTCAGCTCCCCGTGCCCTGCAAAGGCGCCCAGGCTGCTCTCGGTGCCCCTGGGTGTCCCTGAGCGAGGCAGGGACGAGCCCTGGGGCCCAGGCACAGCCCTGAGGGACACCCCTCGTCCCCGGCCTCCCGTGGGACACGGAGCCACTGCCCACAAGGCCCTGGCACGTCCGGCCGGCCAATTCCTGCTGCCCTGGCCAGCCCGGGCTGCAGCCCCAGGGCTCTGTAGGGCGGGGCTGGGGCTGTCGCTGGCACCGTGGCCAAAGCCTCCCGGGGCTCTGGGCACGGCAGGGGCTACAAGGCCACGAGTCCGGGGCTGCTCCGTGCCGCTTCCAGGCTGTCCCTCTGCTGTTGGGGGCCGGGTGTGGCCCTTGGTGACACGGGTGTGTGTCAGGGCCCTCGGTGATGGGGGACATTGTAGTGCTGTCATGAATGAGAGTGTTTGAGATCGCTTAAAAATCAGTGACAAGGGGAGGGGCAAAAGTCAGATTTAATATTAAGCGACAAAGCACAACAGGTTCGTTGGCAAGATTCACTGTACTGCCTACAGGAGAGCTAAGGCACAACAAGGGAAAACAAGCAACAACAAAACCAAACAAAATCCAGGCAACCAAAACAGAAATGAACTGAGAACTCTCTAGGAGAGTGTGGGTGGGTGTGTGCTGTGTTCAGGTGCATGGGACAAAAGACAGTGTGGGGAAGGATTAAAAGGAACATGGTCTAAAAACAACACTGAAGAGCACTTCAGCTTTTAACCTTAATTTGAAACTCAACTTATACCTTAGGCCTAGCAATTCAACAGAGGAACAACACTGAACTCACATCTAACTTAACTTATAACTTAAGCTTCACAATTCCAGAGAGCAATAACACTTAACAGCATTTTACCTAATTGTTAGCTATAACTTCCAAGTTGTACTTCGCAAATTGATAGAAAAAAAACACAGATTATGACTTAGATTTAACAACTCAGCAAAAGAATAACACTTAGCAGCATTTAAGTAAGTTCATAACTATAAATGAACCTTGCTTACAGGCCTAACTTAGATATCCAAGGTACTTCCACATCTAGGAAAGCTGTATTTCCCCCAGATTTGCTATAGCATATGTGCAGGGGCATGCACACAGACCAGAACAGTCTGTGCAAGCAAGATACCCATCAAAACTTCCCCTCAGGCCTCAGTGAAACCCTCCCTTCAGATGTTTTTGCATCTCCTGCTGGCCGAAGGATCGGGCCTTGAGGAGTGAGGGGATGGGCCCAGGACACGTCGTGTTCCGGCGATCCTCCAGGCACAGCAAAGCCCAGGGTTTGCTGGCTCTGAGAGCCCCTCAGAGGGACACTGCTGGTCACAGCCCACGGTGGCACAGGAGAGCTCAAAGGTCTCCTTTGGGATTTCTGTTGATGGGGTCACAAGAGAGAGGGGTCCAGTCATAATGATGTTTCATCCTGGCCACTTTGGGTCGGCACGTTCTCTAGGAGGAATGCATCACCACACTGGGATCTCAGGGGTGCCCATGGCCTGGGTGATGCTGGCCCCATGCCAGGCACCCACCAAAGCCACTCTGATTCTGCCCCTCCAGCTGCAACAGGGCAGAGAAAATTTAACAAAGAGATCCTGGGTCAGGTTACGATGGGGAGAGATCCTCACCAAACAGCAAAACAGGAGCAACAGACCCAGCCTGGGCATTGGGAGGGAATTTATTACCAACAAAATTAAAGCAGGACAAGGAGAAGGGAGAGAAATCTCTCCAACTCCTTCCACCCACTCAACGGGGACCAGCAGAAGCATGGATGAGCAGGGCTCTGCCCAACGGGGGTCACTGGGGATCATCCAACACCGATCCTCCCATGGGGGATGGAGCTGGAGCAGAGCACGAAGCTCTTCCCACACTCGGGGCACTCACAGGGCTTCCCTTAGTGGAGCCTTCGTTGGTGTCGGGTCAAGTGAGAGCTCCTGGAGAAGCTCTTCCCACACTCGGGACACTCGTAGGGCCTCTCCCCAGTGTGGATGCGCCGGTGGACAGTGAGGGTGGAGTTTTGCTTGAATCCCTTCCCGCAGTCGGGGCAGCGGAAGGGCCTCTCCTTTCTGTGAATCCACTCATGTAGGAGGCAATCGGAGCTGGTCTGAAACCTCTTCCCACACTCAGGGCACTTGTAGGGCCTCTCCCCAGTGTGGATGCGCTGGTGTTTGCTCATGTTGGACATAAACAGAAAGTTCATCCCACATTCCAAGCAGGTGTAGGGCCGGTCCCCTGTGTGGATCACCTGGTGCTGCATGAGGTGGGAGATGTCTCTGAAGCCCTTCCCACATTTCCCACACTCATAGGGCCGTTCCCCAGTGTGGATCATCTGGTGCCGGATCAGCTTGGACCTGCGGCTGAAACCCTTCCCACATTCCAAGCACTTGTGGGGCTTCTCCCCTCCATGAGGCTTCTCCACCAGCTCTGAGCTCTGCCTGCATCTCCGGCCGCCTTCCCGGCTCAGGGAGGGTCTTTCCTCCTCGCAGCTCCCTGGGCTGGGTTTGCAGCCCCTCCTCAGGAGGGATCTCTGGGGCTTTTCCTCCTCCTCCATCTACCCACGTCTTGGGAATGAAAAATCCTGGTTTGGGAAAGAAACAGGAAGAAAACACATTGGACTGGGGGTTCCTCCTTGCCTCCTTCCTTCATCTCAGGAAATCATTGGGCAACTCGTGTCTGTAAGAACCTCACAAAAAGCAAGGTTCAGGCGAAATATCTACCAAATATCGGGACACAGATAAAAAAACTACCCAAACAACCAGATTCAGCCAAAACCTCCTGCAAAATAGTAAAGATTGAGGCCCCATAAGAAACCAGAACACCTATATTTAGCCCAATAAAGCTTAGAAACACCAAGATTCACCTGTGTGAAAATCGTGGATCCCTCTCTGTGGTCACCTGCCTCATGTGGGGAGGGACACGCTCCTGGTGATGGGGAGAGCTGCAGATACAGAGAGGGGTGGAACCTTGTGCTGCTTCCTGTTTCTGCTTCTCCTCCTCCTTGTTCTGTGTCCCCTCTCTTGCTCAAACCTCTTCCTCCAACTATTCCTCCCTCTCCTGCACAATCCCACCTTCTCCTCCAACATCCATCGTTTGACCATTCTGTTCTTCAACCCTGCTTCTTCTTCCCTTCTCCTGCTGTCCCCAGGCCCAGCACCCCCTGCCGGCTCCCTCTTCCCCCCAAACCCACAGCATCCCAGCGCAGGGGCAGGGATGGAGCTGGGGCAGCTCGGGCTGGGGCAGCGCTGGGCTCTCGGCCGCTCCCGCCCGCACTCGGTCCCCACTGCAGCCGCTCCCGCCACGGCAGCGCGGGGGGGCCCGGCCTTGGCAACTGCACAGACCCCATGGCAAATGGCCCATGGCCTCTGCCCCTTCTTCTGTGAATGAAATTACTTTTACAGGACTCTTCTGTCTCTCTGTGCACAGAATCCTCTGGTGATGTGAAGTTTTCCACACACCTTGGGGCTCGGCCGAATTCCTTCCCCGTCCGGGGCGGGGGCAGCGAGTGGAGCTGAAGGTGCCTCACCCAGTTTGGGTGATCGGCTCCCTTGGGGGGCGGCGGCACCGGGCATGGATTGGGGACCCGAGAGTGACCAGGAGACAGACAAGGGACACATCAGGGGGCTGGGAAGAGTCGGCAGCCAGAGAGCTCTGAAAATCTCATCAGTGAGTGCAGTGGGATCTTCGGGGACTAAACATGGCAGGGCACCCATGGAGGGGAGAAAGGGAAAGCCAGGAAGGGCTCCTGGCTAAAGGGGATGATGATCCCAAAATATCTCTGAAGGGTCCCATGGGAGCACGTTGAGGGAGTTTGCACATTCTCCCAGAGGCAATCAAGGACATGGACACCCAGGGGGGGCAAAAATGTAAGTCCAGAAGGGATTGAGACAGCAGTATTTAGGGGATAAGTGGGAAAGATGAGCTGGTGTGTTTTATTCACCCAGTGTTAGAAGATGTGGGGGATGGGTTTGAAATGCAGGAGCTTTTATTTATTCCTAATTCTGATTGTAATTTACTGAGAAGAGATTTGATGGCTAATTTAGGAATTCAAATTAATACTGTAAATGTGATACAGAGTTGTGCCTTTGTCTGGCAGATATCTGGCAAGGCCTATGCTGAAGTGCACCCAAGAAGTGTGGGCAGCTCCAGGAAAATAGGGAAAATTAGATATGGAGACTCTCCAAAGTACTTTGAAGCAACCAGGACAAGTGGTGTCTAAAAGCAATACCCTATGCACAGGGAGAGAAGGAAGGGCTCACAGCCTGTTACTGAGTCCCTGCTAAAGGCAGGGCTTTTGGAGCCAGGGATCTCTCCCTTTATGGCTCCTATCCTGCCAGCCAAGAAATCAGATGGAATCCACAGAATGGTGCAGGACCTAAGAATAATAAATGAGATTATTAAACCCAGGCATCCCACAGTCTCAGATCCTTACACCATCTTGAACCAGGTTCCCTCCTCACACTGACACCATTCAGTACTTGATGTCAAAGATGCTTTCTGGGGATGCCCACTCACACAGGATGCTAAACTGTATTTTGCCTTGGAGTGGGAACAAGAGGTAGAAGGGAAAATGGCAAAGACATGGATGGTCCTTCTGTAGGGATGCACGGAAGCACCAGCCTTATTGGGGCAAGCCTTGCAGAAAATATCACAAGAATTTACCCCACCCCAGGGATTGGGTTAATGCAGGATGTGGATGACTTGCTCCAATCAGGAGGACAAAAAGTGGTAGAAGAAGCCTCTGTGAAATGGCTGAATGTTCAGGCTAAAAAGCATCTTTGAGTATTTGAAAAAAAGCACAAATGCTGGAGAAAAAGGCTAAATATTTGGGACATATTTTGACTGAATTTTGGGGCGTATTGACCCAGAGAAGGACCAGGGATTCTCAGAAGTAAGGTTACTCAGGACTAAAATGGAGCTGAGTAGCAATTCTGAGGATTAATAGGGAATTGCAGGAGCAGGATTGAGGATTCCCTCTTCAAGCCAGAACACTGTAAACCCAGATAGTCTCAATGTTGTGGTAGGGACATGAGAAACAGCAAAACTTACAAAAATGAAATAAAAACAAAATGATTGTTGCCCTAGGCATAGCTTTTTCAGATTTAGAAAAGAAATTTGAATTGTGTATGTGTTATAGTACATATTCTATGATGGCATTTTTGAAAATATTAAAATGAATGCTATATGTATAATGTTGGAAAACTTTGCAATATGAATATAGTTTCTTTTAGTTTTCCAATTAACAAAGCTTAAAAATAGTAGTGTAATAAATACATTTTTATTGGTCTGTAACATGGTGATATAAAAAGCTTTTCTTCATGTAAGTAACTACGAGAAAGGTAGAAAACATAATCAGGAAATCCTTCAAATTCTTGGATTATGGGACACCAGACCCACAGAGAAGGAAAAAAAGCTGATTTACAGGTTGGAGGGGAATGATTCTGAATCATGCATGAGGAGCCATGAATTTGCAACAAGCTGATGCATCTGGGAAGTGTTTTCTGAGCTAGGGTGTGTACTTGGCTGAAGGCAAAGCACCCTGCTGTTACAACTCTCTGCTTTACTGTCTGTCTCCTATTGTCTTTCATTAAAATTTTAATTATTTCCCAGGAAAGTGGAACTCGTTTTTTAAGATGTGGATGTTACACAGGGTGATGCGAAAGGAATTCTTGTGCTAAAATGTTTAACCCAGTGGCCAGAGTTGCTTCATTATCTGCAGAATTGTGCAGCCACAGATTTAAAGGGAACTGAGGCCCAAAAAGTGAAGGCAGGAGGATCTCCTGTTGTTCAAATCTGGCACCAAGTTAAAGCTCTGATAACCAAAAGAGCCTCTACATGGATGAGCAGTGCTCAGTGATTGCAGAATGAAACCTGTTCAGTGGCACAGGAGGATTTAGAATTGAGGACAGGGGAAGGGTTTAAGCCAGCCTCCTGTTTGAACAGCCTGCACAGGGGCTGGCAACAAACCCATGGCTGCATTCAAGGGACAGAGCTCCAGAGCCAGCACAGAAGAGATTGATGAGACATTCCCTGGCCTGAGGGACAAAATGTGTTCATGGATGGGTCTGCAAGGGCAGGAGAAGGGAAAAGAGTTCCAAGACACGCTCTGATTAAGGAAAGGGAATTAGACCAAGACTTACACTCTGCCTGAGGAGTGCACAGAAGCCCCACTGGTGGCCAAGTGCCGTGGCCCATGCCAAGTGTCCCTGAGCACAGAAACAGCCCCAGCACAGCTCAGCACGGGGGGACCCCTCACCCTGGGCTCAGGGGCTCTCCAGCCCCGGTCTGCAAAAGGCTGAGAAGGAAATCCAGGCGTTCGGAACTGATTAACATCGGTTAGCCAAATCCTAAGGAAAGATCTTTCCCCCACCTCTCCCTGCTTCCCAGGCTTAACTTTACCCCATATTCCCCTCCCCACCCAGAGGCACAGCGAATGGGTGTCACAGTCAGATCATGTCACAGCCGCCCCCCTCAGGGACAGGAATCCTTGTCCTGATCCAGTCCGGGGTCCCTCCCACGGGACACAGCCCCTCAGGAACAGGCTGCTCCAGCAGGGATCCCCCGCGGCCTCACAAGTCCCGCCAGGAGCCACTTCCATGGCCCTGCAGGGGCTTCCACGGGCTCGGGGCCTCTCTCAGGCCGCCCCTGCTCCAGCCCGGATACCTGACAGGACTGCAGGTGGGTTCCTGCTCCATCCCGGCCCCAGCCCCAGCTCCCAGCGCCATCAGCTCCCGCTCACCCCGAGCTCCCGGCGGTTCAGGGCAGCAGCGGCTCCTTCGGCCTCAGCCCGGGCCGGGCTCAGCGCCCCGACCGCTCCTCAAGCGAGGTTTCCAAATTAAGGCGGAACGCGTGGACAAGGAGGGGTCGTGTGCACAGCCCGCCCCTCGCTGCCATTGGCTGATTCTGCCGTCACTCCTCACTCCCGCGCGCTGATTGGGCAGAGCGGGGACAAGCCCGGACCCGGACCCGGGGCCAAAGGCGCCATTTTCGCCTCGGCGCAGACTCCCCTCCCATACCTCGAGCTTCGCCATTTGTCGCAAACCTCGCCTGAGGAGCGGCTCCGGCGCTGGGCCCGGCCCGGGCATCGGGCCAAGGAACCGCTGCTGCCCTGAACCGACGGGAGCTCAGGGTGAGCGGGAGCTGAGGGCGGTGGGAGCTGGGGGGTGAGTCCGGGATGGAGCCGGGACCCACCTGGAGCCCCGAGCTGGGCAAGGGATGTTTGAGAGAGGCCCCGGGGCTCTGCGGGAAAACTCACGTGGCCAGAGTTTTGTGTGCCCAAAGGACACAGAGGAGTCCTGTAAAAGTGACTTAAATGGTGAACAAAGGGACAGGCTATGGGCATTTCCCACGCCGTTTCTAAAACGCAGTCTCCTTTTTATCCTCATTTTCCCGGCCGCATCTCCCTCTCCCTTTCCCGAAAAAAAGGAAAGCTACTTGGAAATTTCAGATTTTCCGATCGGCCTGCTGCATGTCCTTCTTAATATACACCCCTCCTTTAGTATAACATCCGATTTTGACATCTCTGTTAAGTGTTTCTCCTTCCCTAAATTCAGGAATTGAGCAGGATCTTGGCTGAGCAGCAGTCCGTGTCAATTAGTAACATTTTCTGAAACTAAAGATTTCTCCCTTTGCTTTCTCCAAAACAAGTTCCTGGCCCTATCTCCAAACAGATTCACTCATTGACTCTGTTTTTTCTTCCTGATTTCTCTTTGGTTTTGGGATTATTCTCAGTGCCCTCACTGCCTGTCCTTTTGTAGCCGTTTCTGGATCAGGCCTGGCTGCCACCTGCATCCCCTTGCTCACCTGCTGAATGAGCTGCACTCAGCAAGGTTTCTGCATGGGAAAAAGATTAGCGTTGCTGCAGCACAGCAGAGGAGGAACAGCATTCGTTTACCCCATGGTCTGCCAGGAACGCTGAAAACATGTCCCATTGCCATCCTTTCCCTATTTGGACTGGTACATGATCTACTTTCTTACTTCCTTTGTCACCTGTTTCACCACTTTTCAGTTATCTCTTTGGAACCAACAGTTTGAGTAATGTAATTTTCCATAAACTCCTCCTCCTTCTGTTAGTTGGTAATCTGATCCCATCCCATGGTGAAATGTCTTCTTCATTTCCCTGGGTTGGTCAGCAGGAAGGTCAGGAGCTGGAGGTGGTCAATTGTTATTTCGAGGACTGATAATATATTCTTTAGTACATAATAATAATAGCAGTAATAATAATAAAATAACAACAACTACAACAACAATAGTAATAGTATGGGTATTAATAATAATAGTAATAATGATAATACTGTTTAGTTTTTAATCTAAATGTGGTACTCAAAGTATGGGTGAATTTTCTTTCTCCTCATATGAATTCCTTCAGGTTCCCAGGGGCTGGTCCATGGATTTGTAGGGTTTTTTCTGGTTTCTGTTCATCTTTTCCCCATTTTTGAGCACTCCCTCCAGCCAGGGCTCCATCAATTGACCACTTTTCTCTAATTAAGTCATCAAATATTTGGATTCCCAGCTGATTTCACTGGACTAGCAAAAGCACCCCAGTGCTCTAATACACCCTGTATAACCCAGACAGTGACAGCACATGTTGGAGTGTGGAGAGGGATGATTCCCCCCCACACTTTTTAAAGTAAAGTTTTCACAACATTCTCCATTTGCTGTTTTCCTTTGCAACTTAACCAATTTCTGTTGCAGTCAGATATCCTCACTATGGGCTCTGCCTTCAGCTGTGCAAATTCCATCTGTGCAAGCAGGCAGAGCTTGGGGTGAGGGACAGAGGGAATCAGCCCAATTCCTCCCCCAGGAAAGGAGACCCTGGTACATTGTCCACACTTTACCCCAGCAGCAGTGTTAATTTGCATTTCTAAAGCTCCTCTCCTGCCTGCCTGGAATTAAGCTTCTGTTCAAGAGCAGCCATTGGGTGACTCACATGTGGCAACCCCACAATCTGCTGTTTTGTTTTCTTCTTTTTCTTTTTAGAAAATATTCTGTTAACTGTTCATACATTAAAGCATTACCTTTAAAGCCCTTCTAGTTTTGCAAAATCCATCCTCAAGGTGAACATCGAAAAACCCAAATTTTGCTATCACTAAGAGCCTCGCCAAAATACATGCAAAAAATTCCCAGTGCAATCAAGTTATTTCTGCTTCTCCTAGGAGTAAAAATTCATTGTCACATCCTTGGCCCAAACCTAACTGACAAGACAAAAGTAGGATTATTCTCCACTAGGTGGAGAATTACCAGAGTAAATAATTCCAAACAGCAATTCCAAGGGAGATAATTGAATATCTGACCTGGATCTGGCTGTTATTCTTGCCAAAGCCAATGGCAAAAACCGTACCATGGCATCTTCGTTTCTATCACCAGCTTCCAAAGGAGTTTCTTTATTTCCCCATTCATTCTTTCTGCCTGACCTGAGCTCTGGGGGTGCCAGGGCTTGTGGAGTTCCCATTGTATTCCTAAAGTAGCCATAACCCCCTGAAGGATCTTTCCTGTAAAATGAGTTCCCCGTCTGAGTCTGCTGCTTCCACAATCTCTTATCTTGGAATTATTTGTTTTAGAAATACCTTAATAAGGAATCCAGTGATTGCTGAAGAGGTCAGAATTGCTTTTGCCCCCCTGTTAGCTGCCATGCTGTCCCCAGCAGATATTTGAGCCTTCCTGCTCAGGGCATTTCAGTGCCAGGCTCTTCCAAGCACACACAGCTCCGCCCGTTGAGCTGACCATGCGGGCGGTGACCTGCGCTTGCTCTAATTCCCTTTCCTTAATCAGAGCCTGTCTTGGAACTCTTTTCCCTTCTCCTGCCCTTGCAGACCCATCCATGAACACATTTTGTCCCTCAGGCCAGGGAATGTCTCCTCAATCTCTCCTGTGCTGGCTCTGGAGCTCTGTCCCTTGAATGCAGCCATGGGTTTGTTGCCAGCCCCTGTGCAGGCTGTTCAAACAGGAGGCTGGGTTAAACCTTCTCCTGTCCTCAATTCTAAATCCTCCTGTGCCACTGAACAAGTTTCATTCTGTAATCACTGAGCACTGCTCATCCATGTAGAGGCTCTTTTGGTTATCAGAGCTTGAACTTGGTGCCAGACTTGAACAACAGGAGATCCTCCTGCCATCAGTTTTGGGCGTCCCATTAAAGCTGTGGCTGCACAATTCTGCAGACATTGAGACCACT
>JAREIS010002423.1:0-12040 GCA_030060385.1 Muscicapa striata striata | reverse complement strand
GGGGATTTTGAGGGATTTTTAGGGATTTTTAAAAGGGATTGGGAGGGAATTTTTGGGATTTTTGGGGAATTTTGGGCTCAAAAATTTTGGGATTTTTTGGGGTGAATCCTGAGGATTTTGGGGTCCCTGATTTGGGATTTTGGGGTTCCAGGTCTCAACCTGAGGGGAAAAAAAAAATCGGAATTATCGCGATTTTGGGGGGATTTTCCGCCATTTTTGGGGGATTTTGGGGGGATTTTTGGGGGGATTTGGGGAATTTTGGGCTCCAAAAATTTGGGATTTTTTTGGGGTGAATCCTGAGGATTTTGGGGTCCCTGATTTGGGATTTTTGGGGTTCCAGGTCTCACCCTGAGGGGGAAAAAAATCGGAATTATCGCGATTTTGGGGGATTTTCCGCCATTTTGGGGGATTTTTGGAGAGGATTTTTGGGGGGGATTTTTGGGAATTTTGGGCTCCAAAAATTTGGGATTTTTTTGGGGTGAATCCTGAGGATTTTGGGGTCCCTGATTTCGGATTTTTGGGGTTCCAGGTCTCATCCTTAGGGAAAAAAAAATCTGAATTATCGCGATTTTGGGGGATTTTCTGCCATTTTGGGGGATTTTTGGGGGATTTTGGGCTCCAAAATTTTGGGATTTTTTTGGGAGGAATCCTGAGGATTTTGGGGTCCCTGATTTGGGATTTTTTGGGGTTCCAGGTCTCACCCTGAGGGGGAAAAAAAAATGGGAATTATCGCGATTTTGGGGGAATTTTCCGCCATTTTTGGGGGATTTTTGGGGGATTTTTGGGAATTTTGGGCTCCAAAAATTTGGGATTTTTTTGGTGAATCCTGAGGATTTTGGGGTCCCTGATTTGGAATTTTTGGGGTTCCAGGTCTCACCCTGAGGAAAAAAAAAAAGGAATTATCGCGATTTTGGGGGATTTTCCGCCATTTTAAAGCGATTTTTGGGGGATTTTTTGGGGAATTTTGGGCTCAAAAAATTCGGGATTTTTTTGGGGTGAATCCTGAGGATTTTGGGGTCCCTGATTTGGGATTTTTGGGGTTCCAGGTGTCGCATTTCCCCTTCGATTGGCAGAACTGCTCCCTGAATTTCCGCTCGGGCTCCTCTGGCCCGAGGAGCTGCGGCTGCAGCTGGGGGAGGAGAGGGCAGGTGACGCTGCCCCCCGACTTCCAGGGTGAGATTTGGGGCGAAAAACGGAAATTTTGGGATTTTAGGAAAAAAAATTTGGGGGTTTTGGAGCGTTTTTGGGGGTTTTAGGCGATTTAAATGGGATTTTTTGGGGATTTTGGGAGGATTTTAAAGAGAAATTTTTGGGATTTTGGGGGAATTTGGGGGATTTTGGAGGATTTTGGGGGGATTTGGGGCGAAAAACGGAAATTTTGGGATTTTAGGAAAAAATTTTGGGAATTTTAGAGCTTTTTGGGGGGTTTTAGGCGATTTAAATGGGATTTTTTTTTTTAATTTTTGGAGGATTTTATGGGGGATTTTTTGGAATTTTGGGGGAATTTGGGGGATTTTGGGGGATTTGGGGGATTTTGGGGCGAAAAATGAAAATTTTGGGTTTTTAGGAAAAAAAATTTGGGGGGTTTTGGAGCGTTTTTGGGGGGTTTTGGAGGATTTAAATGGGATTTTTCGGGGATTTTTGGAGGATTTTAAAGAGAATTTTTTGGGATTTTGGGAGGATTTTGGGAGGAGTTGGGACGAAAAATGAAAATTTGGGGATTTTAGGAAAAATTTTAGGGAGTTTTGGGGCATTTTTGGGGGGTTTTAGGGGATTTAAATGGGATTTTTCGGGGATTTTGGGGGATTTTTTGGGGGGATTTTTGGGGTGAATTCCAGGGATTTTGGGGTTCTGGGAGGGGATTTGGGGGATTTTGGGGGTCCCCAGGTGCATTTTGGGGTTCCCAGGTGCATTTTTGGTTTTTTTTGGTTTTTTTTGTTATTTTCGGTTTTTTGGGGGGGTTTTCGGGGCTCCCAGGTGCATTTTGGGGTTCCAAGGTGCATTTTGAGTGGTTTTTTTTTTTAATTTCTTTGGTTTTTTTTTTTTTTTTTTGTTATTTTCGTTTTTGGGGTTTTTCGGGCTCCCGGGTGCATTTTGGGGGTCCCCAGGTGCATTTGAGGGTTCCAAGGTGCATTTTGAGTGGGGTTTTTTTGGTTTTTGGTTTTTGTTATTTTCGATTTTGGAGGGTTTTCAGGGCTCCCAGGTGCATTTTGGGGTTCCCAGGTACATTTTGAGGGTTCCAAGGTGCATTTTGAGTGTTTTTTTATTTATTTTTTTGTTTTGTTTTTTTTTGTTATTTTCGGTTTTTTGGGGTTTTTCGGGCTCCCAGGTGCATTTTGGGGGTTCCAAGGTGCATTTTGAGTGGTTTTTTTAATTTCTTTGGTTTTTTTTTTTTTTTTTTTGTTATTTTCGGGTTTTGGGGTTTTTTCGGGCTCCCGGGTGCATTTTGGGGTTCCAAGGTGCATTTTGAGTGGTTTTTTTTTGTTTTTTTTGTTTTGTTTTGTTTTTTTGTTATTTTCGTTTTTTTTTTGGGGTTTCGGGGCTCCCAGGTACATTTTGGGGCTCCCAGGTGCATTTTGGGGGCTCCCAGGTGCATTTTGAGTGCTTTTTTATTTTTTTTTTTTTTTTTTTTGTTATTTTTTTCGTTTTGGGGGTTTTTCGGGGCTCCCAGGTGCATTTTGGGGGTTCCCAGGTGCATTTTGAGGGTTCCAAGGTGCATTTTGAGTGGGTTTTTATTTTTTTGGGGGTTTTTTTGTTATTTTCGGTTTTTGGGGGTTTTCAGGGCTCCCAGGTGCATTTTGGGGGTTCCCAGGTGCATTTTGAGGGTTCCAAGGTGCATTTTGAGTGGGTTTTTTTTTTATTTTTTTTTTTTTTTTTTTTTGTTATTTTCGTTTTTTTGGGGGCTCCCCCAGGTACATTTTGAGGGTTCAAGGTGCATTTTGAGTGGTTGTTTTTTTGGGTTTTTTTTTTTTTTTTTGTTATTTTCGTTTTTTTTGGGGGTTTTCGGGGCTCCCAGGTACATTTTGGGGTTCCCAGGTGCATTTTGAGTGGTTTTTTTTTTTTTTCGGTTTTTTTTTTGTTATTTTCTTTTTTTTGGGGGGGGTTTCGGGCTCCCGGGTACATTTTGAGAATCCCCAGGTACATTTCGGGGTCTCACCTGTCCCCTCCCCCACAGAGAACGGGCAGTGGAGCCTCGTTCACCGCTCGGGGGGTACCTGGGGCTCACCTGGGGCGTTTCCTTTCACCTGGTTCTGCGCCGGAAGCCGCTCTTTTACCTGGCCACGGTGCTCGTGCCCTGCGTGCTCATCACGCTGCTGGCGCTGGGCGTCTTCCACCTGCCCCCCGACGCAGGTGAGAGCCCAAAATCCCCCAAATTTTAACCTAAAAATAGCCAAAATTCCACCCAAAAAATCCCGGAAATGTAACCCAAAAAATCCCGAAAATTGAACCCAAAAATCGTTAAAATTCTACCCAAAAAATCCCGAAAATTGATCCTAAAAATTGCGAAAATTTAACCCAAAAAATCCCGAAAATTGAGCCAAAAAATCGTGAAAATTCCGCCCAAAAATCGTGAAAATTCCACCCAAAAAATCCCGGAAATTGAACCCAAAAATCGTGAAAATTGAACCCAAAAAATCCCGAAAATTCCACCCAAAAATCCCGAAAATTGAACCCAAAAATCGCGAAAATTCTACCCGAAAAATCCCGAAAATTGAATCCAAAAATCGTGAAAATTCTACCCAAAAAATCCCGAAAATTGAACCCAAAAATCGTGAAAATTCTACCCAAAAAATCCCGAAAATTGAACCTAAAAATTGCGAAAATTCCACCCCAAAAATCCCGAAAATTGAGCCAAAAAATCGTGAAAATTCCGCCCAAAAATCGTGAAAATTGAACCCAAAAATCCCGAAAATTGAACCCAAAAATCGTGAAAATTGAACCCAAAAATGCCAAAATTCCATCCAAAAATCAGAAAATTTAACCCCAAAATCGCCAAAATTCCATCCAAAAAAAATCCCGAAAATTTAACTCAAAAATCCCGAAAATTTAACCCCAAAATAATCCCGAAAATTTAACCCAAAAAATCCCAAAATTGGGGTTGGGTCTCACCTGGTTCCACCTGACCCCCGACGCAGGTGAGAGCCCAAAATCCCCAAAATTTAACCCAAAAAATAGCCAGAATTGAACGCAAAAAATCCCGGAAATGTAACCCGAAAATCGCGAAAATTCTACCCAAAAAATCCCGAAAATTGAACCCAAAAATCGTTAAAATTCCACCCAAAAATCCCGAAAATTGAACCCTAAAATCCTGAAAATTCAACCCAAAAATGCTGAAAATTTGACCCCAAAATTCTGAAAATTCAACCCAAAAATCCCGAAAATTGAACCCCAAAATCCTGAAAATTCAACCCAAAAATCCCGAAAATTTAACCACAAAATCCCGAAAATTCAACCCAAAAATACTGAAAATTTAACCACAAAATCCTGAAAATTCAACCCAAAAATGCTGAAAATTTAACCACAAAATCCTGAAAATTCAACCTAAAAATGCCAAAAATTTGACCCCAAAATCCCGAAAATTCAACCCAAAAATCCCGAAAATTGAACCCAACAATCCTGAAAATTCCACCCAAAAATGCCGAAAATTCGACCCAAAAAAATCCCGAAAATTGAACCCAAAAAATCCCGGAAATGTAACCCAAAAATCGCGAAAATTCTACCCAAAAAATCCCGAAAATTGAATCCAAAAATGCCAAAATTCCATCCAAAAATCATAAAATTTAACCCCAAAATCGCCAAAATTCCATCCAAAAAAAATCCCGAAAATTTAACTCAAAAATCCCGAAAATTTAACCCCAAAATAATCCCGAAAATTCAACGCAAAAAATCCCAAAATTGGGGTTGGGTCTCACCTGGTTCCACCTGACCCCCGACGCAGGTGGGAGCCCAAAATCCCCCAAATTTTAACCCAAAAATAGCCAAAATTTAACCCAAAAATCCCGGAAATGTAACCCAAAAATCGCGAAAATTCTACCCAAAATCCCCAAAAATTGAACCCAAAATCGTGGAAAATTCCACCCAAAAATCCCGGAAATGGAACCCTAAAATCCCAAAAATTCAACCCAAAAATGCCGAAAATTTGACCCCAAAATTCTGAAAATTCAACCCAAAAATCCCGAAAATTGAACCCCAAAATCCTGAAAATTCAACCCAAAAATGCCGAAAATTTAACCACAAAATCCCGAAAATTCAACCCAAAAATGCCGAAAATTTAACCACAAAATCCTGAAAATTCCACCCAAAAAATCCCGAAAATTGAACCCAAAAATCGTGAAAATTCCACCCCAAAAATCCCGAAAATGTAACCCAAAAAATCCCGGAAATGTGACCCAAAAATCGCGAAAATTCCACCCCAAAAATCCCGAAAATTGAACCCAAAAAATCCTGGAAATTCCACCCAAAAATCGCGAAAATTCTACCCAAAAAATCCCGAAAATTGAACCCAAAAATCGTGAAAATTCCACCCAAAAATCGTGAAAATTCCACCCAAAAAATCCCGAAAATTGAACCCAAAAATCGTGAAAATTCCACCCAAAAAATCCCGAAAATTGAACCCAAAAATCGTGAAAATTCCACCCCAAAAATCCCGAAAATGTAACCCAAAAAATCCCGGAAATGTGACCCAAAAATCCCCAAAGTTGAACCCAAAATCCTGAAAATTCAACCCAAAAAAATCCTGGAATTTTAACCCAAAAATACCAAAAATTCCACCCAAAAAATCCTGAAAATTCAACCCCAAAATCCCGAAAATTCCAACCCCAAAATCCTGAAAATTCAACCCAAAAATCCCGAAAATTTAACCCCAAAATCCTGAAAATGTAACCCAAAAATCCCGAAAATTCCACCCAAAAAATCCTGAAATTGGCGTTGGGTCTCACCTGGTTCCACCTGACCCCCGACGCAGGTCCTGTCACACCTGTGTCCCACCTGTGTCACACCTGTGTCCCACCTGTGTCACACCAGTGTCACACCTGTGTCCCACCTGTGTCACACCTGTGTCACACCTGTGTCACACCTGTGTCCCACCTGTGTCCCACCTGTGTCTCACCTGTGTCCCACCTGTGTCACACCCGTGTCACACCTGTGTCACACCTGTGTCCCACCTGTGTCACACCTGTGTCCCACCTGTGTCACACCCGTGTCACACCTGTGTCACACCTGTGTCCCACCTGTGTCCCACCTGTGTCCCACCTGTGTCCCACCTGTGTCACACCTGTGTCACACCTGTGTCCCACCTGTGTCTCACCTGTGTCCCACCTGTGTCCCACCTGTGTCCCACCTGTGTCACACCTGTGTCACACCTGTGTCCCACCTGTGTCACACCTGTGTCACACCTGTGTCACACCTGTGTCACACCCGTGTCACACCTGTGTCACACCTGTGTCACACCTGTGTCCCACCTGTGTCACACCTGTGTCCACCTGTGTCACACCTGTGTCACACCTGTGTCACACCTGTGTCCCACCTGTGTCACACCTGTGTCACACCTGTGTCACACCTGTGTCACACCTGTGTCACACCTATCTGTCACTCACCTGTGTCACCTGTGTCACACTGTGTCACACCTGTGTCACACCTGTGTCACACCTGTGTCACTCCATGTCTCACCTGTGTCACACCTGTGTCACACCTGTGTCTCACCTGTGTCACACCTGTGTCCCACCTGTGTCCCACCTGTCTCACCTGTGTCCACCTGTGTCACACCTGTGTCACACCTGTGTCACCTGTGTCCCACCTCACACCTGTCCTCACCTGTGTCACACCTGTGTCACACCTGTGTCCCACCTGTGTCCCACCTGTGTCCACACCTGTGTCCCACCTGTGTCACACCTGTGTCACCACCTGTGTCCCACCTGTGTCCCACCTGTGTCCCACCTGTGTCCACCTGTGTCACACCTGTGTCTCACCTGTGTCCACCTGTGTCACACCTGTGTCCCACCTGTGTCACACCACACCTGTGTCTCACCTGTGTCCACACCACCTGTGTCACACCTGTGTCACACCTGTGTCCCACCTGTGTCCCACCTGTGTCTCACCTGTGTCACACCTGTGTCCCACCTGTGTCTCACCTGTGTCACACCTGTGTCACACCTGTGTCCCACCTGTGTCCCACCTGTGTCCCACCTGTGTCCCACCTGTGTCCCACCTGTGTCACACCAGTGTCACACCTGTGTGTCACCTGTGTCCCACCTGTGTCACACCTGTGTCACACCTGTGTCACACCTGTGTCACACCTGTGTCACACCTGTGTCCCTGTGTCCTGTGTCCCACCTGTGTCTCACCTGTGTCACACCTGTGTCCACCTGTGTCACACCTGTGTCACACCTGTGTCTCACCTGTGTCCCACCTGTGTCCCACCTGTGTCCCACCTGTGTCGCACCTGTGTCACACCTGTGTCACACCTGTGTCCCACCTGTGTCTCACCTGTGTCACACCTGTGTCTCACCTGTGTCTCACCTGTGTCACACCTGTGTCCCACCTGTGTCTCACCTGTGTCACACCTGTGTCACACCTGTGTCCCACCTGTGTCCCACCTGTGTCTCACCTGTGTCACCTGTGTCCTGTGTCCACCTGTGTCACACCTGTGTCTCACCTGTGTCAACACCAGTGTCACACCGTGCCTCACCTGTGTCTCACCTGTGTCACACCTGTGTCCCACCTGTGTCACACCTGTGTCACACCTGTGTCACACCTGTGTCACACCTGTGTCACACCTGTGTCACACCTGTGTCACACCTGTGTCCACCTGTGTCCCACCTGTGTCACACCTGTGTCACACCTGTGTCCACCTGTGTCCCTGTCCACCTGTGCTCACCGTGTCACCTGTGCACCTGTCACACCTGGTCCACCTGTGTCACTGTTCACCTGTCGTCACTCTCCTGTGTACCTGTCCAGGTGATCACCTGTCCAGTCACACCTGTCCATGTCATGTCCACCTGTCCCTGTCACACCTGTCTCACCTGTCCAGTGAGAAGATGTCCTGTCCTGTTGCCCTGCGACTGACCGTGTTCCCTGTCCTGTCCACCTGTCTCACACCTGTCCCACCTGTGCACACCTGTGTCACACCTGTGTTCACACCTGTTCACCGCCTGTGTACACTGTGTCCACCTGTGTCACCTGTGTCCCACCTGTGTCCACTGTGCACCCTGTGTCCACTGTGTCCACCTGTGTCCACCTGTTCCACCTGTGTCACTGCATTGCACTGTGTCACACGCACCTGTGTCACACCTGTGTCTCACCTGTGTCACACCTGTGTCTCACCTGTGTCACACCTGTGTCCACACCTGGTCACACCTGTGTCCCACCTGTGTCCCACCTGTGTCCCACCTGTGTCACACCTGTGTCTCACCTGTGTCTCACCTGTGTCCCACCTGTGTCACACCTGTGTCCCACCTGTGTCACACCTGTGTCCCACCTGTGTCCCACCTGTGTCTCACCTGTGTCTCACCTGTGTCCCACCTGTGTCCCACCTGTGTCCCACCTGTGTCACACCTGTGTCCCACCTGTGTCCCACCTGTGTCACACCTGTGTCACACCTGTGTCACACCTGTGTCACACCTGTGTCTCACCTGTGTCTCACCAGTGTCACACCTGTGTCACACCTGTGTCACACCTGTGTCACACCTGTGTCACACCTGTGTCACACCTGCGTCACACCTGTGTCTCACCTGTGTCACACCAGTGTCACACCTGTGTCACACCTGTGTCACACCTGTGTCCCACCTGTGTCACACCTGTGTCACACCTGTGTCTCACCTGTGTCACACCAGTGTCACACCTGTGTCACACCTGCGTCACACCTGTGTCACACCTGTGTCTCACCTGTGTCACACCTGTGTCACTCTCACCTGTTACCTGTCCAGGTGATCTCACCTGTCCATGTCACACCTGTCTCACCTGTCCATGTCACACCTGTCTCACCTGTCCCTGTCACACCTGTCTCACCTGTCCAGGTGAGAAGATGTCCCTGTCCCTGTTCGCCCTGCTGACCCTGACCGTGTTCCTGCTGCTCCTGTCCCACCTGTGTCACACCTGTGTCACACCTGTGTCACACCTGTGTCTCACCTGTGTCACACCTGTGTCACACCTGTGTCACACCTGTGTCACACCTGTGTCACACCTGTGTCACACCTGTGTCACACCTGTGTCACTCTCACCTGTCTGTTACCTGTCCAGGTGATCTCACCTGTCCATGTCACACCTGTCACACCTGTCCAGGTGAGAAGATGTCGCTGTCCCTGTTCGCGCTGCTGACCCTGACCGTGTTCCTGCTGCTCCTGTCACACCTGTGTCCCACCTGTGTCACACCTGTGTCACACCTGTGTCACACCTGTGTCACTCTCACCTGTCTGTTACCTGTCCAGGTGATCTCACCTGTCCATGTCACACCTGTCTCACCTGTCCCTGTCACACCTGTCCAGGTGAGAAGATGTCCCTGTCTCTGTTCGCCCTGCTGACCCTGACCGTGTTCCTGCTGCTCCTGTCCCACCTGTGTCACACCTGTGTCCCACCTGTGTCACACCTGTGTCCCACCTGTGTCACACCTGTGTCACACCTGTGTCTCACCTGTGTCACACCTGTGTCCCACCTGTGTCACACCTGTGTCACACCTGTGTCTCACCTGTGTCACACCTGTGTCCCACCTGTGTCACACCTGTGTCCCACCTGTGTCACACCTGTGTCACACCTGTGTCCCACCTGTGTCACACCTGTGTCACACCTGTGTCACTCACACCTGTCCAGGTGAGAAGATGTCGCTGTCCCTGTTCGCCCTGCTGACCCTGACCGTGTTCCTGCTGCTCCTGTCCCACCTGTGTCACACCTGTGTCACACCTGTGTCACACCTGTGTCACTCTCACCTGTCTGTTACCTGTCTCACACCTGTCCAGGTGATCTCACCTGTCTCACCTGTCCCTATCTCACCTGTCCAGGTGAGAAGATGTCCCTGTCTCTCTTTGCCCTGCTGACGCTGACCGTGTTCCTGCTGCTGGTGTCCCACCTGTGTCACACCTGTGTCACTCTCACCTGTTACCTGTCTCACACCTGTCCAGGTGATCTCACCTGTCCCTGTCACACCTGTCTCACACCTGTCCAGGTGAGAAGATGTCGCTGTCCCTGTTTGCCCTGCTGACCCTGACCGTGTTCCTGCTGCTCCTGTCCCACCTGTGTCACACCTGTGTCACTCTCACCTGTTAGCTGTCTCACACCTGTCCAGGTGATCTCACCTGTCCATGTCACACCTGTCACACCTGTCCAGGTGAGAAGATGTCGCTGTCCCTGTTCGCCCTGCTGACCCTGACCGTGTTCCTGCTGCTCCTGTCCCACCTGTGTCACACCTGTGTCACACCTGTGTCACACCTGTGTCACACCTGTGTCCCACCTGTGTCACACCTGTGTCACACCTGTGTCACTCTCACCTGTCTGTTACCTGTCCAGGTGATCTCACCTGTCCCTGTCACACCTGTCACACCTGTCCAGGTGAGAAGATGTCCCTCTCTCTGTTCGCCCTGCTGACCCTGACCGTGTTCCTGCTGCTGGTGTCCGACAAGGTTCCGGCCACGTCTCTGCAGGTGCCGCTCATGGGCCGTTACCTGACGGCGACGCTGGTGCTGCTCACCCTGGTGGTGGCGCTGAGCGTGGGGGTGCTCAACCTGCACCACCGCTCACCTGGCACGCACGGCATGCCCACCTGGGCACGCCAGGTGAGGGGGGAAAATCCCCAAAATATTCCCCAAAAAAATTCCCAAAAAAATCTCCCCAAAAATTCCACAAAAATCCCTGAAAAACCCGGCCAGGAAATGTCAAAAATAGCCCCAAACTCACCTGGGCACAGCTGAGCTCACCTGGCACGCACGGGATGCACACCTGGGCACGCTAGGTGAGGGGGGAAAAATCCAAAAAAATTCCCAAAAAAATTCCCAAAAAATCCCCCCAAAAAATTCCCCAAAAAATCCCCCCAAAATTCCCCAAAAAATGCCAAAAAATCCCCCCAAAAAATCCCCAAAAAATAAAAAAAAATTCCCCCAAAATTCCCCCAAAATTCCCCAAAAATCCCCAAAAATTCCCCCCAAAAATTCCCAAAAAAATCTCCCCAAAAATTCCACAAAATTCCCTGAAAAACCCGGCCAGGAAATGTAAAAAATAGCCCCGAACTCACCTGGGCACAGCTGAGCTCACCTGGCACGCACGGGATGCACACCTGGGCACGCCAGGTGAGGGGGGAAAAATCCCCAAAAAATTCCCAAAAAAAATTCCCAAAAAAATCTCCACAAAAATTCCACAAAAATTCCCAAAATCCCCCCCAAATTCCCCAAAAATCCCAAAAAATTCCCCCAAAGTCCCCAAAAACTTCTCCAAAAATTCCCCCCAAAATCCCCCCAAATTTCAAAATAATGCCCAAAAAATCCCCCCAAAATTCCCAAAAAATCTCCCAAAAATTCCCCAAAAATCCCCCCAAAATTCCCCAAAAATCCCCCCAAAATTCCCAAAAATTCCCAAAAATCCCAGATAAAATCCCCGAAAAAACCGGCTAGGGAATGTCAAGAATAGCCCCAAACTCTCCTGGGCACACCTGAGCTCACCTGGCACGCACGGGATGCCCACCTGGGCACGCCAGGTGAGGGGGGGAAATCCCAAAAATTCCAAAAAAATTCCCAAAAATCTCACAAAAAATTCCACAAAATTCCCCAAAAATCCCCAAAATGCCAAAATCCCCAAAAAATCCCCAAAAAATCCCCAAAAGTCGCCAAAAAATTCCCCAAAAATTCCCCCCAAAATCCCCCAAAATTTTAAATAATGCCCAAAAAATCCCCCCAAAAATTCCCCAAAAATCCCCCCAAAATTCCCAAAAATTCCCAAAAATCCCAGATAAAATCCCCGAAAAAACCGGCTAGGGAATGTCAAGAATAGCCCCAAACTCACCTGGGCACAGCTGAGCTCACCTGGCACGCACGGGATGCACACCTGGGCACGCCAGGTG
>JAREIS010002421.1:0-15029 GCA_030060385.1 Muscicapa striata striata | reverse complement strand
AGTTTCTTAATACCTGTTTGGAGGATGTCATTGTCTCTCCAAAGGAGCCTGGATTGTAAGTGGTGGCATCTTTAGTCTAGGAGAAATCTTGATCATTTCGGAATTTTAGCTGTCAGACGCCCAGTCTCAGGCCCATTGCCCTGGACACTAACGTAGGCCATTTTCCTGCTGAAAAAACCACACCCTCCCAGTTTCTTAATACCAGTTTGGAGGAAGATACAGTCTCTCCAGAAGTAGCCAGGATTCTCAGTGGTGGCGTCATTAGTCTAGGAGAAATCCTGATCATTTCGGAATTTTAGCTGTCAGACGCCCAGTCTCAGGCCCATTGCCCTGGACACTAACATTTGCCATTTTGGCTCTGAAAAAACCACACCTTCCCAGTTTCTTAATAGCAGTTTGGAGGAAGTCATTTTCTCTCCAAAAGGAGCCAGGATTCTATGTAATGGCATCTTTAGTCTGGGAGAAATCTTGATCATTTCGGAATTTTAGCTGTCAGACGCCCAGTCTCAGGCCCACTGCCCGGGACACGGACATTTGCAATTTTCTCTCTGAAAAAACCACACCCTCCCAGTTTCTTAATAGCAGTTTGGAGGAAGTCATTGTCTCTCCAAAAGCAGCCAGGATTCTATGTAGTGGCATCTTTAATCTGGGAGAAATCCTGATCATTTCGGAATTTTAACTCTCAGAGGCGCCGTCTCAGGCCCATTGCCCTAGACAGGAATATTTGCCATTTTGGCTCTGAAAAAAACCACACCCTCCCAGTTTCTTAATAGCAGTTTGGAGGAAGTCATTTTCTCTCCAAAAGCAGCCAGGATTCTATGTAGTGGCATTTTTAGTCTGGGAGAAATCCTGATCATTTCGGAATTTTAGCTGTCAGACGCCCAGTCTGACGCAAGGCTTCAGCCTTGGTCTCATCTTTGCTTAGATAGGCAAGCTGATCTTTCACGCAGTAATTTTTACTGTCTAAGTATTACTTGTACAATCCAAACTAGTTAGAGAGGCTTCACCTCTTCTCTCTTGGTGGCTTCCCCCAGAAGGCTGTTCATGGAAAGGAACAATGTGCTTGCTTGAATGCATCTATCCTTCTCTACGGATTACCGCTAGAGTCTCCTTGTTTTGCTAAATCAAGGTGCCTAGAAGTTTTGAAATTGGATATTTTACAGAGATGTATGCTCTCCCAGATGTTGCTCCTCCAGATCGTCAGGCTGCTTGTGCTTCTACGCTACCACACCAAATGATTCACCTGCAGTCTGTGAAAAGGCTTCCTGGGACATGGACACTGGCAGTTCCAGTTCTTTTCACTTTTTTATTGCAGAATCCAAAGATGGCTTTTTTTATCTCCAATCTGTGTCAGCTGTGCAGAGGCAGAATTGGTTTTGCTGTTGCACTCTGCTGACAGGTTCCTGTAATGGTTGCTTTGTACATCCTTCGCAAGTAGGTCCAGCCTGAATCTTGAGCGATGGAGGGTAACACTTGTCATTTTGCATTTAGGAAAGAAAGAAGCCACAAGGTAGACAGGACTGTTGTTCAGTTAACAAACTGATCTCAGGCTTAAGGCTTTTGTTTGGAGTCTTTAAATTCCTGTTTGGACAATGGTAGAAATGCCTAATTTCAAGAGTGCCACAGTTTCTGTGGAATTGAAATAGGAGTGGCAGCAGCACCCTAAATTGAGCTTAGATATTTGGATTCTTTGATTTCTAAGCCGGGGCAATCTCTCTCTCTGCTTTGAAGCTTTGCTGGATGCAAAGGTAAGTGTGAATGTGGGGGTGGTGTGTTCTCAGGTCAGCAGCGCTGAGTTTCCTTTGTTCTCTTCACCCTGGCCACTTTTATCCTTGTGACAGGGACAGCTTGTAAGGATGACTGGGAATCCTACAAGTCTCACTGCCCAAGAGCAGCAGAGTTCTGGCTCGGGGACTCTAGCTTCCAACAACATGAGGTATACTTTTGGGCATGTTAGTGCAACATCACTGCAACTACAGTAGCACTCTGTTGCCATGTGGGTTTGGCTCCTTACATACTTTTTATCCATAATCTGTTGGCTTTAGACTCTCTGCTCTGTTTCCAGACAAAACAAACTTGACTCAATTTCCCATCAAGCAGTAAGAAGAAAGAGTGCAGTGACTCTCAGAAGCTCCGAAGACTGATCAATTCCTTTTTTATTCCATTTCCAATTGTTTAAAGCAGGGCCTTTTTAGTTGTGGGTAGGTGCTGGCTACTTCGGCCATTGCACCTTAGTCTCAGCTCTTACAGTTACTGGCATAGAACAAATTATCATTTTGATCTCCCCAGCCAGCTGTTTTTGAAATGTAAAATGTCTCTATTTCTTCTGCAGACAGAGCAGTGCAGGAGAGCCGCGGGCCCGGCCTCGCCGCCTGTCCGGCCAGTACAAGGGGCGGAAGATGCGCGGTAGCCCGGCAAGCCCGGCAAGCCCGGGGGGGGGCAGGGCGGACATCGCCGAGCGCGGCGCGCGGTCTCTCGCTGAACATGGAGCGGCTGAACGAGACGAGGCACCGCCATCGCAGTGCCTCGGCCACCATCGGGAGCCCCCGGGGCAGCGCGCGCGCGCTGCGGCCCGCGGTGGGGAGGAGCCCGGAGGGCGCCGGGGCGATTGCGGGTTATGCGGACTGCAATGCGGTCAATTGCAAAAGCGCAGCAAGAGCTTGTTCACCAGCGCCGTCAGCTGGGGTCGCTCTTGCTCCACGAAAAGAAACGCCCTGCTCTTGACTATGGCAGAACGTGGTGCTAGTCTTCTCCCTGCACTTTACTGTTCCAAGGCTACTCAGAAGAAAAGGCGTTCTTAATGCACGTGTTGTCCAAAAAGCTTTGACACAGCATACCTGTTGCAAGAACCTAGTGGTAAGAAGGAAGTTCTACGTCCAATAGCTTTACTGCTACAATACCTACACTTCATGCAGCCTCTATGGTAAATACCCGAGGTGCAGAGAACTCATTCCTATGTGTAGTGGAAAGAGAGAACAACTATGTTGTGTGCACGCGTTCTTCTTAGCTTTAGGTACGCTTCTGTGCTTTTCGCTATGCAGACTTGAAAGAGTGCATGGCATTGATACAAGAAGAGTGGCAGACTGATATTAAACAGAGGGTTTAGAAGAAAAGTGCACGTCCCAGACGTGTTTTTTGAGCAGAAAACGTAGGAGCAGAGTGTTTTGTGAGGGGACGAGGTGACAAATCATCTTCTTTAGAGAGAAATCGCTGCAGGATACAAACCGCGAACAAAGAAACGCCGTGCACCAGAGTGCTCTCTGCCCACCGTATGAGTTGTCAGTGACTAGTGTTAAGAAGCGGGATCCGAACCAGCTAGCTTTGCTGCTACATACCTAATCGCCATGCAGCATTCTGTGGTAAACATGACGCTTGCTCTTAGGTCCGACAGGCAGAATACACTTTGGTATGTGCAGCGGAAAGGAGAGCTACTGTGTGGTGTGCACTCTTTTTTCTTAGCTTCAGGTGCACTTCTTTGCTCTTCGCTATGCAGACTCGAGAGAGTGCATGCTATTGATACTAGAAGAGTGGCAGACTCACATTAATCAGAGTTTAGAAGAAAACTGCACGTCCCAGGCATGTTTTGTCAACAGAAACAGCTAGCATCAGTGTTGTAGCAGGTCTATGTCTGTGTAGTGACCTTGTACGTTCGTGGGTGTACTTTTGTGCAGGATCTATGTCTTGTGTATGGACACTGAAGCTGTGTATGGCTTCTTTCTCCTAACTTCTTAAAACTGCTGCTTAGCAGGAGCTGCTACGTACTAGGATTTAAAAGTCAATGCCAGGCGCAGAAACCTACGAGAGGTTCTTGTGAGGACAGTGCAAATCATCTCTTAGGAGAATTTTTGCGAATACAAGCAACAAGAATTCTGTTAGGACTAGATGTCTCTCCTTAGAGGAAATGTGCAGGATTATATGCGAACAAGAACTAGCGGCACTAGAGTGCTCTTGCAGCGTATCAGTGGCAGTGATAGTACTAAGTAAGCAGGATCAACCTATGCTGGCTTTCTGACTGAATACCTTTTCCTTGCAGCCTTTCATCTTTAAATATTTAAATGCAGGGATCTCATGCGAAGTAGTGACATGAGCTACTGGTTATGCACTTCTTATTTCTTAGAGGAAAAGTGCACGTGCTCGGCGTGTTTTTTGAGCAAATAAACCTAGCAGCAGAGTGTTTTGTGAGAGGACGAGGTGACAAATCATCTTCTTTAGAGAGAAATCGCTACAGGACACAAATCGCGAACACAGAACCGCCGTGCACCACGGTTTTCTGCTCAGCTTATCAGTTGTCAGTGACTAGTGCTAAAGAGCAGGATCCGAATCAGCGGGCTTTGCTGCTACATACATATATGAAATGCAGCCTTCTGTAGTAAACATGACGCTTGCTGTTGTGCTCCGACAGGCAGACTACGCTTTGCTATGTGCAGTGAAAAGGAGAGCTACTGTGTGGTGTGCACGCTGTCTCCGTAGCTCTGGTGCTCACTGCTTCTTTGTTAGCGCTTTTTGTCCTGGGGCGATTTCTCTCCAACAGAAGTAAATTTTCGCCTACTCCTCACACAGAACACGCTACTGTTATGTTTTTCTGCAGACTAAACACGACTGGGACTTGAACTTTTCTTCTAAACTCTGTTTGACATCAGTCTGCCCTGCTTCTTGTTATAGGTGCAACCACTCTTTTAACTCTTCAGCAGAGAAGCGTAACTGAAGATAAGGAGAAGGAGTGCATACACCACAGTACTTGTCACTGTCCACTACATATCGAAATGAGATCCCTGCATCTCCAATATTTACCACTGAAGGCTGCAAGGCGAAAAGGTGTTCAGTAAGGAAGCCAGCATGCATTGATCCTGCTTCTTAGCACTAGTCACTGGCAACTGATACGCTGAGCAGAGCACTCTGGCGCACGGTGTTTCTTTGTTCGCGGTTAGTATCCTGCAGCAATTTCTCTCTAAATAAGATGATTTGTCACCTCGGCCTCTCACAAAACACTCTGCTCCTACGTTTTTCTGTTGACAAAACATACTTGGGATGTACACTTTTTTTCTAAACCCTCTCTACAGTTGCAGTCTGCCCTGCTTCTTGTAAGAATTCCAAGAACTTTTTAAACTGTGTATAGTGAAAAGCACAGAGGTGTAACTGAAGATAAGGAGAAAGAGTGCACATCATATAGTAGTTCTCACTCTCCGCTACACATAGACATCAGATATTTGTATCTCCAATATTTACTACACAAGGCTGCATGACGATTAGGAGGTAGTAGCAAAGCTAGCATTATCCTGCTTCTTAGCACTTACGCTGATCAGAAGACTCTGGTGTACGGCAGTTCTTTGTTCGGGATTTTTATCCTGTAGCAATTTCTCTCTAATGGAGATGATTTGTCACCTAGTCCTCGCACAGAACACTCTGCTGCTAGGTATATCTGCTGAAAAAACACGCCTGGCACTTTCACTTTTCTTCTAAACCTTCTCTTCCGGAGCAGTCTGCCCTGCTTCTTGTAAGAGTTCCAATCACTCTTTTAACTGCGCTTAGCGAAAAGCGGAGAAGTTAAACTGAGTCCAAGGAGAGAGAGCGCACACACCACAGTAGAGCTCACTGTCCACTACACGCAGACATGAGATCCCTGCATCTCCAATATTTATCCCTGAACGTAGCAAGGCGAATAGGTATTCAGTAAGAAAGCTAGCTGATCTTGGTCGTGCTTCTTAGCACTAGTCACTGACAACAGATACGCTGCGCAGAGCACCCTGGTGCACTGAGTTTCTTTGTTCGCGGTTTGTATCTTGCAGAGATTGCTCACTAAGGGAGATGATTTGTCACCTACTCCTCACACAGAACACTCTGCTCCGACGTTTTTCTGCTCAAAAAACATGTCTGGAACGTGCACTTTTCTTCTAAACCCTCTGTTTAATATCAGTGTGCCACTCTTCTTGTATCAATGCCATGAACTCATTCAAGTCTGCATAGCGAAGAGCACAGAAGCGTACCTAAAGCTAAGAAGAAAGCGTGCACACCACACAATTGTTCTCCTTTCCACTACACATAGAAATGAGTTCTCTGCACCTCGGGTATTTACCATAGAGGCTGCATGAAGTGTAGGTATTGTAGCAGTAAAGCTATCGGTCGTAGAACTTCCTTCTTACCACTAGGTTCTTGCAACAGGTATGCTGTGTCAAAGCTTTTTGGACAACACGTGCATTAAGAACGCCTTTTCTTCTGAGTAGCCTTGGAACAGTAAAGTGCAGGGAGAAGACTAGCACCACGTTCTGCCATAGTCAAGAGCAGGGCGTTTCTTTTCGTGGAGCAAGAGCGACCCCAGCTGACGGCGCCGGTGAACAAGCTCTTGCTGCGCTTTTGCAATTGAGCACACTGCCGTCCGCATAACCCGCAATCGCCCCGGCGCCCTCCGGGCTCCTCCCCACCGCGGGCCGCAGCGCGCGTGTGCTGCCCCGGGTGCTCCCGATGATGGTCGAGGCACTGCGATGGCGGTGCTTCGTCTCGTTCAGCCGCTCCATGTTCAGATGTAAAATGTCTCTATTTCTTCTGCAGACAGAGCACTGCAGGAGAGCCGCGGCCCGACCTCGCCGCCTGTCCGGCCAGTACAAGGGGCGGCCCGCGCGGAAGATGCCCGGTAGCCCGGCAACCCCGGCAAGCCCGGGAGGGGGGGCAGGGCGGACGTCGCCGAGCGCGGCGCGCGGTCTCTCGCTGAACATGGACCGGCTGAACGAGACGAGGCACCGCCATCGCAGTGCCTCGGCCACCATCGGGAGCCCCGGGGCAGCGCAGGCGCTGCGGCCCGCGGTGGGGAGGAGCCCGGAGGGCGCCGAGGCGATAGCGTGTTATGCGGACTGCAATGTGCTCAATTGCAAAAGCGCAGCAAGAGCTTGTTCACCGGCGCCGTCAGCTGGGGTCGCTCTTGCTCCACGAAAAGAAACGCCCTGCTCTTGACTATGGCAGAACGTGGTGCTAGTCTTCTCCCTGCACTTTGCTGTTCCAAGGCTACTCAGAAGACAAGGCGTTCTTAATGCACGTGTTGTCCAAAAAGCTTTGACACAGCATACCTGTTGCAAGAACCTAGTGGTAAGAAGGAAGTTCTACGTCCAATAGCTTTACTGCTACAATACCTACACTTCATGCAGCCTCTATGGTAAATACCCGATGTGCAGAGAACTCATTCCTATGTGTAGTGGAAAGAGAGAACAACTATGTTGTGTGCACGCGTTCTTCTTAGCTTTAGGTACGCTTCTGTGCTTTTCGCTATGCAGACTTGAAAGAGTGCATGGCATTGATACAAGAAGTGTGGCAGACTGATATTAAACAGAGGGTTTAGAAGAAAAGTGCACGTCCCAGACGTGTTTTTTGAGCAGAAAACGTAGGAGCAGAGTGTTTTGTGAGAGGACGAGGTGACAAATCATCTTCTTTAGGGAGAAATCGCTGCAGAATACAAACCGCGAACAAAGAAACGCCGTGCACCAGAGTGCTCTCTGCGCACCGTATGAGTTGTCAGTGACTAGTGCTAAGAAGCAGGATCCGAACCAGCTAGCCTTGCTGCTACATACCTAATCGCCATGCAGCGTTCTGTGGTAAACATGACGCTTGCTGTTGGGCTCCGACAGGCAGACAACACTGATATGTGCAGTGGAAAGGAGAGCTACTGTGTGGTGTGCACGCTTTCTTCTTAGCTTCAGGTGCATTTCTGTGCTCTTCGCTATGCAGACTCGAGAGAGTGCATGCTATTGATACTAGAAGAGTTTCAGACTGATATTAAACAGAGAATTTAGAAGAAAACTGCACTTCCCAGGCATACTTTCTCAGCAGAAACACCTAGCAGCAGAATGTTCTGTGTGAGAACTAGGTGACAATTAATGTCTACTAGGGAGAAAACGCTGCAAAATACAAACGGCGAACAAGGAAACTCAGTACAACAGAGTGCTCTGCTCAGCGTATCTGGTTCCAGTGAGTAGTGTTAAGAAGCAGGATCAACGTATGCTAGCTTCCTTACTGAATATCTATTCGTCTTGCTGCTTTCTGGGGTAAATATTGGAGATGCAGGGATCTCATGTCTGTGTGAAGTGGACAGTGAGAACTACTGTGATGTGTGCGCTCTTTCTCCTTGGACTCAGTTAAACTTCTCTGCTTTCCGCTATGCACAATTAGAAGAGTCATTGCAACTCTTAAAACTTCTTAAAAACTGCTCTTAAAAGAAGCAGGGCAGACTGCTACTGTACAGAGGGTTTTGAAGAAAAGTGCACATCCCAGGCAGCAGAAACACCTAGCAGCAGAGTGTTCTGTGTGAGGACGAGGTGACAAATCATCTTCTTTAGAGAGAAATCGCTGCAGGACACAAATCGCGAACAAAGAACTGCCGTGCACAAGAGTGCTCTTCGCCGCGTGTCAGTTGTCAGAGACTATTGCTAAGAAGCAGGATCAACGTATGCTGGCTTTCTTACTGAATACCTTTTCGCCTTGCAGCCTTTAGTGTTAAATATTGTAAATGCAGGGATCTCCTGTCGATATGTAGTGAACAATGAGAAGTACAGTGCTGTATGCACTCTTTCTCCTTATCTTCAGATACACTTCTCTGCTGCAGACTCAAAAGAGAAAAACATGACACCCTCCCAGTTTCTTAATACCATCTATGAGGAAGATACAGTCTCTCCAGAAGGAGCCAGGATTCTCAGTGGTGGCGTCATTAGTCTAGGAGAAATCCTGATCATTTCGGAATTTTAGCTGTCAGACGCCCAGTCTCAGGCCCATTTCCCTGGACACTAACATTTGCCATTTTGGCTCTGAAAAAAACCACACCCTCCCAGTTTCTTAATAGCAGTTTGGAGGAAGTCATTGTCTCTCCAAAAGCAGCCAGGATTCTATGTAGTGGCATTTTTAGTCTGGGAGAAATCCTGATAATTTCGGAATTTTAACTCTCAGAGGCGCCGTCTCAGGCCCATTGCCCTAGACAGGAATATTTGCAATTTTCTCTCTGAAAAAACCACACCCTCCCAGTTTCTTAATAGCAGTTTGGAGGAAGTCATTGTCTCTCCAAAAGTAGCCTGGATTTTAAGTGGTGGCATCTTTAGTCTATGAGAAATCCTGATCATTTCAGAATTTTAGCTGTCAGACGCCCAGTCTCAGGCCCATTGCCCTGGACACGAACATTTGCCATTTTGGCTCTGAAAAAAACCACTCCCTCCCAGTTTCTTAATAGCAGTTTGGAGGAAGTCATTGTCTCTCCCAAAGCAGCCAGGATTCAATGTAGTGGCATTTTTAGTCTGGGAGAAATTCTGATCATTTCGGAATTTTAGCTGTCAGACGCCCAGTCTGACGCAAGGCTTCAGCCTTGGTCTCATCTTTGCTTAGATAGGCAAGCTGATCTTTCACGCAGTAATTTTTACTGTCTAAGTATTACTTGTACAATCCAAACTAGTTAGAGAGGCTTCACCTCTTCTTTCTTGGTAGATTCCCACAGAAGTCTGTTCATGGGAAGGAACAATGTGCTTGCTTGAATGCATCTATCCTTCTCTACGGATTACCGCTAGAGTCTCCTTGTTTTGCTAAATCAAGGTGCCTAGAAGTTTTGAAATTGGATATTTTATAGAGATGTGTGCTCTACCAGATGTTGCTCCTCCAGATCGTTAGGCTGCTTGTGCTTCTACGCTACCACACCAAATGATTAACCTGCAGTCTGTGAAAAGGCTTCCTGGGACATGGACGCTGGCAGTTCCAGTTCTTTTCACTTTTTTATTGGAGAATCCAAAGATGGCTTTTTTTATCTCCAATCTGTGTCAGCTGTGCAGAGGCAGAATTGGTTTTGCTGTTGCACTCTGCTGACAGGTTCCTGTAATAGTTGCTTTGTACATCCTTTGCAAGTAGGTCCAGCCTGAATCCTGATGGAGGATAACACTTGTCATTTGTGCATATAGGAAAGAAAGAAGCCACAAGGTAGACAGGACTGTTGTTCATTTAACAAACTGATCTCAGGCTTAAGGCTTTTGTTTTGAGTCTTTAAATTCCTGTTTGGACAATGGTAGAAATGCCTAATTTCAAGAGTGCCACAGTTTCTGTGGAATTGAAATAGGAGTGGCAGCAGCACCCTAAATTGAGCTTAGATATTTGGATTCTTTGATTTCTAAGCCGGGGCAATCTCTCTCTCTGCTTTGAAGCTTTGCTGGATGCAAAGGTAAGTGTGAGTGTGGGGGTGGTGTGTTCTCAGGTCAGCAGCGCTGAGTTTCGTTTGTTCTCTTCACCCTGGCCACTTTTATCCTTGTGAGAGGGACAGCTTGTATGGATGACTGGGAATCCCACAAGTCTCACTGCCCAAGAGCAGCAGAGTTCTGGCTCGGGGGCTCTAGCTTCCAACAACATGAGGTATACTTTTGGGCATGTTAGTGCAACATCACTGCAACTACAGTAGCACTCTGTTGCCATGTGGCTTTGGCTCCTTACTTACTTTTTATCCATAATCTGTTGGCTTTAGACTCTCTGCTGTGTTTCCAGACAAAACAAACTTGACTCAATTTCCCATCAAGCAGTAAGAAGAAAGAGTGCACTGACTCTCAGAAGCTCCGAAGACTGCTCAATTCCTTTTTTATTCCATTTCCAATTGTTTAAAGCAGGGCCTTTTTAGTTGTGGGTAGGTTCTGGCTACTTGGGCCATTGCTCCTTAGTCTCAGCTCTTACCTTTACTGGCATAGAACAAATTATCATTTTGATCTCCCCAGTCAGCTGTTTTTGAAATGTAAAATGTCTCTATTTCTTCTGCAGACAGAGCACTGCAGGAGAGCCGCGGGCCCGACCTCGCCGCCTGTCCGGCCAGTACAAGGGGCGGCCCGCGCGGAAGATGCCCGGTAGCCCGGCAACCCCGGCAAGCCCGGGGAGGGGGGGGCAGGGCGGACGTCGCCGAGCGCGGCGCGCGGTCTCTCGCTGAACATGGACCGGCTGAACGAGACGAGGCACCGCCATCGCAGTGCCTCGGCCACCATCGGGAGCCCCCGGGGCAGCGCAGGCGCGCTGCGGCCCGCGGTGGGGAGGAGCCCGGAGGGCGCCGAGGCGATAGCGTGTTATGCGGACTGCAATGTGCTCAATTGCAAAAGCGCAGCAAGAGCTTGTTCACCGGCGCCGTCAGCTGGGGTCGCTCTTGCTCCACGAAAAGAAACGCCCTGCTCTTGACTATGGCAGAACGTGGTGCTAGTCTTCTCCCTGCACTTTGCTGTTCCAAGGCTACTCAGAAGACAAGGCGTTCTTAATGCACGTGTTGTCCAAAAAGCTTTGACACAGCATACCTGTTGCAAGAACCTAGTGGTAAGAAGGAAGTTCTACGTCCAATAGCTTTACTGCTACAATACCTACACTTCATGCAGCCTCTATGGTAAATACCCGATGTGCAGAGAACTCATTCCTATGTGTAGTGGAAAGAGAGAACAACTATGTTGTGTGCACGCGTTCTTCTTAGCTTTAGGTACGCTTCTGTGCTTTTCGCTATGCAGACTTGAAAGAGTGCATGGCATTGATACAAGAAGAGTGGCAGACTGATATTAAACAGAGGGTTTAGAAGAAAAGTGCACGTCCCAGACGTGTTTTTGAGCAGAAAACGTAGGAGCAGAGTGTTTTGTGAGAGGACGAGGTGACAAATCATCTTCTTTAGGGAGAAATCGCTGCAGAATACAAACCGCGAACAAAGAAACGCCGTGCACCAGAGTGCTCTCTGCGCACCGTATGAGTTGTCAGTGACTAGTGCTAAGAAGCAGGATCCGAACCAGCTAGCCTTGCTGCTACATACCTAATCGCCATGCAGCGTTCTGTGGTAAACATGACGCTTGCTGTTGGGCTCCGACAGGCAGACAACACTGATATGTGCAGTGGAAAGGAGAGCTACTGTGTGGTGTGCACGCTTTCTTCTTAGCTTCAGGTGCATTTCTGTGCTCTTCGCTATGCAGACTCGAGAGAGTGCATGCTATTGATACTAGAAGAGTTTCAGACTGATATTAAACAGAGAATTTAGAAGAAAACTGCACTTCCCAGGCATGCTTTCTCAGCAGAAACACCTAGCAGCAGAATGTTCTGTGTGAGAACTAGGTGACAATTAATGTCTACTAGGGAGAAAACGCTGCAAAATACAAACCGCGAACAAGGAAACTCAGTACAACAGAGTGCTCTGCTCAGCGTATCTGTTTCCAGTGAGTAGTGCTAAGAAGCAGGATCAACGTATGCTAGCTTCCTTACTGAATATCTATTCGTCTTGCTGCTTTCTGGGGTAAATATTGGAGATGCAGGGATCTCATGTCTGTGTGAAGTGGACAGTGAGAACTACTGTGATGTGTGCGCTCTTTCTCCTTGGACTCAGTTAAACTTCTCTGCTTTCCGCTATGCACAATTAGAAGAGTGATTGCAACTTTAAAACTTCTTAAAAACTGCTCTTAAAAGAAGCAGGGCAGACTGCTACTGTACAGAGGGTTTTGAAGAAAAGTGCACATCCCAGGCAGCAGAAACACCTAGCAGCAGAGTGTTCTGTGTTAGGACTAGATGGCAAATCATCTCCATTAGAGAGAAATCGCTGCAGGATTCAAATCGCGAACAAAGAACTGCCGTGCACTAGAGTGCTCTGTGCAGCGTATCAGTTGACAGTGACTAGTACTAAGAAGCAGGATCAACCTATGCTGGCTTTCTTACTGAATACCTTTTCGCCTTGCAGCCTTCATCGTAAATATTGTAAATGCAGGGATCTCATGTCGATATGTAGTGGACAGTGAGCAGTACTGTGGTGTATGCACACTTTCTCCTTATCTTCAGCTACACTTCTCTGCTGCAGAGTTAAAAGAGTGCTTGGAACTCTTACAAGAAGGAGGGCAGACTGCTCCAGTAGAGAGGGTTTAGAGGAAAAGTGCACGTGCTCGGCGTGTTTTTTGAGCAAATAAATCTAGCAGCAGAGTGTTTTGTGAGAGGACGAGGTGACAAATCATCTTCTTTAGAGAGAAATCGCTACAGGACACAAATCGCGAACACAGAACCGCCGTGCACCACGGTTTTCTGCTCAACTTATCAGTTGTCAGTGACTAGTGCTAAAGAGCAGGATCCGAATCAGCGGGCTTTGCTGCTACATACATATATGAAATGCAGCCTTCTGTAGTAAACATGACGCTTGCTGTTGTGCTCCGACAGGCAGACTACGCTTTGCTATGTGCAGTGAAAAGGAGAGCTACTGTGTGGTGTGCACGCTGTCTCCGTAGCTCTGGTGCTCACTGCTTCTTTGTTAGCGCTTTTTGTCCTGGGGCGATTTCTCTCCAACAGAAGTAAATTTTCGCCTACTCCTCACACAGAACACGCTACTGTTATGTTTTTCTGCAGACTAAACACGACTGGGACTTGAACTTTTCTTCTAAACTCTCTTTGACATCAGTCTGCCCTGCTTCTTGTTATAGGTGCAACCACTCTTTTAACTCTTCAGCAGAGAAGCGTAACTGAAGATAAGGAGAAGGAGTGCATACACCACAGTACTTGTCACTGTCCACTACATATCGAAATGAGATCCCTGCATCTCCAATATTTACCACTGAAGGCTGCAAGGCGAAAAGGTGTTCAGTAAGGAAGCCAGCATGCATTGATCCTGCTTCTTAGCACTAGTCACTGGCAACTGATACGCTGAGCAGAGCACTCTGGCGCACGGTGTTTCTTTGTTCGCGGTTAGTATCCTGCAGCAATTTCTCTCTAAATAAGATGATTTGTCACCTCGGCCTCTCACAAAACACTCTGCTCCTACGTTTTTCTGTTGACAAAACATACTTGGGATGTACACTTTTTTTCTAAACCCTCTCTACAGTTGCAGTCTGCCCTGCTTCTTGTAAGAATTCCAAGAACTTTTTAAACTGTGTATAGCGAAAAGCACAGAGGTGTAACTGAAGATAAGGAGAAAGAGTGCACATCATATAGTAGTTCTCACTCTCCGCTACACATAGACATCAGATATTTGTATCTCCAATATTTCCTACACAAGGCTGCATGACGATTAGGAGGTAGTAGCAAAGCTAGGATTATCCTGCTTCTTAGCACTTACGCTGATCAGAAGACTCTGGTGTACGGCAGTTCTTTGTTCGGGATTTTTATCCTGTAGCAATTTCTCTCTAATGGAGATGATTTGTCACCTAGTCCTCGCACAGAACACTCTGCTGCTAGGTATATCTGCTGAAAAAACACGCCTGGCACTTTCACTTTTCTTCTAAACCTTCTCTTCCGGAGCAGTCTGCCCCGCTTCTTGTAAGAGTTCCAATCACTCTTTTTACTGCGCTTAGCGAAAAGCGGAGAAGTTTAACTGAGTCCAAGGAGAGAGAGCGCACACACCACAGTAGAGCTCACTGTCCACTACACACAGACATGAGATCCCTGCATCTTCAATATTTATCCCTGAACGTAGCAAGGCGAATAGGTATTCAGTAAGAAAGCTAGCTGATCTTGGTCGTGCTTCTTAGCACTAGTCACTGACAACAGATACGCTGCGCAGAGCACCCTGGTGCACTGAGTTTCTTTGTTCGCGGTTTGTATCTTGCAGAGATTGCTCACTAAGGGAGATGATTTGTCACCTACTCCTCACACAGAACACTCTGCTCCGACGTTTTTCTGCTCAAAAAACATGTCTGGAACGTGCACTTTTCTTCTAAACCCTCTGTTTAATATCAGTGTGCCACTCTTCTTGTATCAATGCCATGAACTCATTCAAGTCTGCATAGCGAAGAGCACAGAAGCGTACCTAAAGCTAAGAAGAAAGCGTGCACACCACACAATTGTTCTCGCTTTCCACTACACATAGAAATGAGTTCTCTGCACCTCGGGTATTTACCATAGAGGCTGAATGAAGTGTAGGTATTGTAGCAGTAAAGCTATCGGTCGTAGAACTTCCTTCTTACCACTAGGTTCTTGCAACAGGTATGCTGTGTCAAAGCTTTTTGGACAACACGTGCATTAAGAACGCCTTTTCTTCTGAGTAGCCTTGGAACAGTAAAGTGCAGGGAGAAGACTAGCACCACGTTCTGCCATAGTCAAGA
>JAREIS010002419.1:0-21079 GCA_030060385.1 Muscicapa striata striata | reverse complement strand
AAAATTTTAAATTTTTTCCCCCAAAACCCAAAAATTTCCCCCAAATTTCCCCCAAACCTAAAATTAAAAATTTTTTTCCAAAATTTCCCCAAAAAATTTTAAAAAATTTCCCCAAAAATTCCCAATTTTTCCCCCCAAATTCCCAAAATTTTCATCCCAAAATTCCCAAATTTTTCCCTAAAATTTCCCCAAATTTCTCCCAATTTTCATCCCCAAAATTTTTCCCAAAAAAAATTCCCAATTTCCCCCAAAACCCCAAAAAACCCCAAATTTTCCCCAAAAAATTTCCCCCAAATTTTTTTCCCCAAAAATTCCCAAATTTTCCCAAAAACCCATTCCTATTCAAGCCCACCCACTTTTGGCCCCACCCCATTAAGACCCTCCTCATTTAAGCCCCACCCACAACCCCATAAAAGGCTTTAAACCCCGCCCACCACCCTTAAACCCCACCCACTTCTCCATATAAGGTTTTAAACCTGCCCTCAACCCTTAAACCCCACCCACATTACCCATTTAGGGCATAAATCCCACCCAATCCCCGCCCCTTGTGCCCATATAAGGCAAACCCCACCCCAATCCCCACCCCTTTTACCCATATAAGGCAAACCCTCCTAAGCCCCACCCCTTTTTCCCATATAAGGGAATCCCTCCCAATCCCCCATTTTGCCCATATAAGGCAAACCCCTCCCAAGCCCCGCCTATTTTGCCCATATAAGGCAGACCCCCAACTCCACCCCTTTTTGCCATAGAGGGCAGACCCCACCCCAATCCCAGCCCCTATTGCCCATATAAGGCAGTCCTCTCCCAAGCCCCGCCCCTTTTGCCCATATAAGGGCAGGCCCCGCCGCCTCACCGCTGCCTCAGGACGGCGCCGCAGCCGCCCGCAATGGCCGCCAGCGCCAACAGCGCCCCCTTGCGGCCGCCGGCGCAGCCACCTCGGCCCGGCCCCTCCAGCAGCGGCAACTTCCGGGATTTTCATCCCAAAAAAACAGCGGGGGAGGGAAACACGAGGGGAGGGGAGGGAGGAGAAAAACAGGGAAAATCGGGAAAAAAACCGGGAAGAAACGGGAAAAAAACGGGTTAAAAAGAGCGAGAATCAACCAGGGATGCGCGGGAAAGGCGGGTCAAAATGGCGGAAAAAACCCCGAAATTTGCTCAAAATGCCCCAAAATCGGCTCAAAACGACCCAAAATGGACAAAGCGAGAGGTAAAATTGTTGAAAAGTTTGAAGTTTCCCTCACAAAAGTCGGAAATTTTAAGATTTTCCCTCAAAATCGGCGCCGGTTTGTATGCGGAAGGTCCTGGAAGGTCGGTAAGAAAAACGCGATAAAAGGGGAAATTCAATTGATATAAAATTATTTTAAAATCGTAAGTTTTTTCAGCACCATCCAAATTTTAAATTTTTTTAGGAATTCTACCGGAAATTCCCGATTTTTAGGGAGAGGGAAACCGAAATTTTTAAGTTTTGCCTCAATATTTGTGACAAGAGGCGCAAAATGGCGCCCAAAAGGTCCTACAAGGGTAAAAAAAAAAATTCAAGAAAATTTAAAAAAAATTTGGAAAAATTTTAAAATTTTCCTAAAAAATGTTGGAAAAATTAAAAAAATTCTAAAGTTTCTTAAGGAAATCCAGGACCCAAAATTCCCCACATTTTTCTTAAAATTCGTTTCAGGATTTCCCAAATTCTGCCCAAAAAAGGTCCTGAAAGGTCATAAAACCCCCCAAAATTCCTCAAGAAACCCCCCAAAAATTTAAAAATCCCCCAAAATTCCCCAAAAATCCTCAAAACCCAAAATTTCCCAAAATGCCCAAAATTGCCCCAAAATCTCCTTCAGAATCCCAAAATTCTTCAAATTTGAAAGATCCTGAAAGGTCAAAACCCCAAAATTCCTTAAAACCAAAAATTCCAAATTCTGAAAAATTCTCAAAATTCAAATCAATTTCAAATTGCCCAAATCCAAATTCACCCAAAATTTCTCACCAGTTCCTTCAGCATTCTCTGGAGCCCTGGCCAGAGCATCAGGACCTGAAACAACAAATTGGTCAAAATCTCCAATTTGGCAAAAATTTCCAAAACATTTTGGAATTTTGCATAATTTGTAAAATTAAAATTAAAAAAATTAAAATGGAAAATTGATTAAAAATTTAAATTTGGGGAAAAGTGGAAATTTGGAAAAATCGATTTTTGAGATTTTTGGAAAAAATTGGAATTTTAAGAATTTGGAAATTTTAGGAAAATTTGGGATTAGAAAATTTTGGATTTTGGAAAAAATCTGGAATTTTGGGGGGAATTTTGAAAATTTTGGGAAAAAATTTGGAATTTTTAGTAAATTTTGGGAAAAATTGAATTTTTGAGGAATTGGGAAAAATTTAGAAATTTTTTGATAAATTTTGGGATTTTTTTTGGAAAAAAATTGGATTTTTTGGGGAAATTTTGGGAAAATTTTTTGAAAGAAATTTGGAATTTTTTTTTAAATATTGGGAATTTTGTGTGAATTTTTTTAAATTTTACAGAATTTTGTGTGAATTTTTTTTTTAATTTTACAGAATTTTGTGTGAATTTTTTTTGAAATTTTACTGAATTTTGTGTGAATTTTTTTTTTTTAAATTTTACAGAATTTTGTGTGAATTTTTTTTTTTATTTTACGGAATTTTGTGTGATTTTTTTTTAAATTTTACCGACTTTTGGGCGAATATTTTTTTATCTTTTTCTTCATTTCAGGTTAATTTTTTGGGACTTTTTTGGAATTTTTGGGGGGGAATTTTTTGGGGGGGAATTTTGATTTTTTTTTTCCTTACCTGCGCCGCCGCGTGCCGGGGGCAGGGCCCCTGCCCCCCCTCGCTCTCATCCCAAATTTCCTCGGGGTCGGGATTTGCTGCCCTCAGTGGGGAACAGAGCGGGACCAGGAGCCCCCTGAGCAGAAGAGGCAGCAGAGAACCCCGGAGGAGGGCCTGGAAACAAGCACAAACCAGTACAAACCAGTACAAACCACTTCATCCCAGTATAAACCAGTTCATCCCAGTCTCACCCTGGGGATGCTCTGGGCCAGCAGTGTCAACGTCGCCAGTGCCCGAACCCTCACGGTGTCACCTCTGCACTCGTCCCCGGCCACCTGCAGGGAAAAATCCCCAAAAACCTTCCAGGGGCAGTTGTGGGAAATTGCCCCAAAAATCTCCGAAATTGCCCCAAAAAACCCTGGAATCACTGGTGGTGTTAAGGGGTAGACCTGGTGTCCCTCCATTCCCCATTGGTTTCAATGGGGTAGACCTGGTGTCCCTCCATTCCCCATTGATTTCAATGGGGTAGACCTGGTGTCCCTCCATTCCCCATTGATTTCAATGGGGTAGACCTGGTGTCCATCCATTCCCCATTGATTTCAATGGGGTAGACCTGGTGTCCTATTTTCCATTAGTTTTAATGGGGTAGACCTGATATCCCAACATTTTTTGCTGCTAAAAATCCCAATTTTGGGTCAGAATTCCCAAATTTTGGCCTGAAAAATGCAGATTTTTTTGGTTTTACCTGAAGGCACATCTCCAGCACTGGCCTCAGATGTGGGATCAGGGATTCAGGATTTGCTTCCAGGATTTCATCCAGGGCTTCCAGAGCGTCAGCGCCACGATCCTGGAACCAAAATTCCCAAAATTCTCCCCAAATTTCCCCCAAATTTCCCAATTTTTGCACCAAATTTCCCAATTTTCCCTGAATTCTCCCAAAATTCCCCCCCAATTTACCCACATTTCCCCTTTTTAGCCCCAAATTCCCCCCAAATTTGCCAATTTCTGCCCCAAATTTCTCCCAATTTCTTCCTCAAATCTCTCCAAATTTTCCCCATTTTAGCCCCAAATTTTTCCCAAATTTTCATCATTTTTTCCCAATTTTCGCCCAAATTTTCTCCCAAAACTCCCCCCAAATTTCCCCCAATTTTAGGCAAAAATTTCCCCAAAATTCCCTCAAAATTTCTCCCACATTCTCCCCAAATTTCCCCAACTTAATCCCAATTTTTCCCAAAATTTCCCCCAATTTTAGGCAAAAAATTCTCCCAAATTTTCTAAAAACTTCTCCCAAATTTCCCCAAAATTTCTCCCAAAATTTCCCCATTTTAGCTCCAATTTTCTCCAAATTTCCCAATTTCGGCCCCAAATTTCTCCCAAATTTCAGGCAAAAATCCCCTTTTTTCCCCCTAAAATTTCAGATTTTTTTCCCCCCACAAATCCTCCAAATTTTGGGTCAAAAAATCCAAATTTTGGCTCAAAACCCCCAAATTTCAAACTGAAAATTCCAAATTTTGGATGGAAAAAACCCCCAAATTTGGCTCTAAAAAAATGTAATTTTTACCTAAAAAATCCCCTTTTTTCCCCTTAAAATTTAAAATTTTTCACCCAAATCTCCCAAATTTTGGGTCAAAAACCCCAAAATTTTTAATTTTTTTTTTTTTTTTTTTTTTTGGCCAAAATTCACAAAACTTGGGTCAAAAATTCTCCATTTTGGGTGAAAAATTCAAAATTTTGGCTCCAAAAAATTCAATTTTCACTCCTAAAATCTCCATTTTTTAAAACTAAAAATTCCAAATTTTTTTCCCTGAAAACTCCAAAATTTGGCTCAAAAATTCCAAATTTTGAATAAAAAACTCACAAAATTTTGGGCTTAAAAATCTTTAAATTTTTCCCCCCAAAAATCCAATTTTTACTTCTAAAAACCCAAATTTTTGTAAAAACTAAAAATTTTGATTTTTTTCCTGAATTCCCCCAAACTTGAGGTCAAAAAATCCCAAATTTGGACCCAAAAATTCCCAGTTTTCAATTTAAAAAAACCAAATTCTTTCTACAAAATCCCCAAATTTTGGGTCAAAAATTCCAAATTTTCTCTAAAAAATCCCAATTTTTTTTTTTTTTTTTTTGCTCCAAAAATTTCAATTTTTCCTCCCAAAATTTTTTTTTGCTGAAATCCCCTTTTTCACCCAAAACCTCGAAATCTGGGGGGTTGAAAATTCCAAAAATTGGATCCCATAAATTCCAAATTTTAGAAAAAAAAATCAAAATTTTGCCTTAAATAAACCAATTTTTTTCCTTAAAATCCCCAATTTTTCACCAAAATCTCCATTTTTTCCCCAAAAATCCAATTTTCACTCCTAAAACCCCAATTTTTTTTAACCAAACCCCTGATTTTTTAAAATAAAAATTTCCTTTTTTTTCCCCCTTAAAATTTCCAAATTTTGGTCCAAAAATCCCAAATTTGGAGGCAAAAATTCCAAATTTTTTCATCCAAAAACCCAAATTTTGGCTCCAATTTTCTTGAGGTTTTTGGGATTTTTTTGAGGGAATTTTGGCTCCAAAAACCCAAATTTTGGGTCAAAAATCTCAAATTTTTCGGGATAAAATCATCTTTTTTTTTACTAAAAATTCATTTTTTTCTCTTCTTTTTTTCTCTGAAACCTCCAAATTTTGGGTCAAAAATCACAAATTTTTTGGGTAAAAAACCCCAAAATTTTGGGCTCTAAACCCCCCAAATTTCCTCCAAAAAATTTCAATTTTCACTCCTAAAACCCCAAATTTTTTTGGGCTAAAATCTTCCTTTTCTTTAAAAAATTTTTTTTTTTTTTTTTTTTTTTTTTTTAAAAATTCCTTTTTATTTTCCTTTTTTTCCTGAATCCCCCAAATTTTGGGTCAAAAATTCCCAAATTTTATCTCAAAACCCCCCAAATTTTCCACAAAAAATCCAATTTTTCCTCCCAAAATCCCCATTTTTATTTTTAAACAAAAAAATTTGTTTTTTGTTTTTTTTTTCCTGAAACACCCAAAAATTTGGATGAAAAGCTCCAAATTTTGGGTTGAGAATCCAAATTTTGGGTCAAATATTCAGAATTTTTTTTCAAAACCCCAAATTTGCCTCAAAAAAAATCAATTTTCACTCCTAAAACATCAATTTTTTTGGGCTAAAACCCCCATTTTTTTCCCAAACTAAAAATTCCATTTTTTTCCTAAAATCCCCCAAATTTTGGGTTGTGAATCCAAAATTTGGAGCCAAAATTCCAAACTTTTGATTCTTATTTTTCCTTGATTTTCTGCTAATTTAAAGATAAATACCTCCGGCCGTTCCACCCAGATCTTTGCATAGTCGCTTTCCTCTGCACAAAGGGGTTTCTTAGTGTTCACCCAAATATTCAGTTTTGTTTTACCCAATCCTCTGAGGACCGTATATGGGCCAAAACACATTCTTTGAGATTTCTTTCCCACCCCATACTTCCACACAGTAGTGTATCATTTTAGCTTTGTCTTTTCCTGTGTACCTAAAAATGTTCCCAATTATCTAAGAAATCCAAAGGGACTTTCTCTAGGTATAGGTGGGAGCCTAATGCTCACAGGGCTTACTCTTCCCCTGTCCCATTCTTCAGTGCCTTCAATCACACAATCAACTCTCGCTTCCCTGGTTCGTGGCCCAAGCCCTCGCGGGTCTATGGGAATCGCACTACTGAGGTCCGCTCTCGCTTGGAGTCTGGCTGCCAGCCCCCTCTCATCCACACACCACACAGTCGCACTCCGGGATCCCACCCCGCCGGACGGTTCCGATGCCAGCGTCCCGCCGCGTCTTCGTCGGACTTTGTGCACAAGATTTAAGGGTGTTTTGGGCCCTCGAACCTCCTTTGCTTTCCTCTTTTCCTCACTTTAGGTTCGTCGGTCGGGGCGGATGAAATCAAGTCCGGGGCCACCGGTCGGTGGCGCCCCCTTTAGACAAGGAATTTTCCGAATTCCGATCAGTCCGAGCACCAAGTTGTTATTAATAAGCACAACGGGCCAATATAAAGCCAATTATGTAGCCAATTTATTATTACAGAAAAGAGTAAGCAAGATGCAGCGCTGGGCGACGGGCGGGGGAAAGGGTCTTCCCAAATCCTCCCCGCGCCGCTGTGTCCTGTGGTCTCCCTTTTAGGGTCTCCGCTTCTCTGCCAGGTCATCCTTCCGGCCACTTTGCGCTTGCTCCATCAGTTGCTAGGGGTCTTTTCCTGTCTCCTGGTGGTTTTGATGAGGGTTCATCGTGGTTTTTCCCCTTGAGGCTAGTGCGTAATTATCTACAAGCATTTGTGAACATGCAAAGCTACGGTCATCCTGCCCTTAGTATCGCCAGCAACGGGAAAATTTTACAACCGTTTCCTTTCAAGGTCTGTTAGATAAGTGAGGCAAAGGCTTATCTAAACAAAGTAGGACACTAGGGCAGTTAACTGTCTCACTGCCAGACACTAGACAGTGAACAAAGGTCACTTGTTTCATCACAAGCCAAAAAAAAAAAAAAAAAAAAAAAAAAAAAAAAAATTTTTTTTTTTTTTTTTTTTTTTTTTTTTTTTTTTTTTTTTTTCCACATTCTCCCATATTTCCCAACAATCCCAATTTTCCCAAAATTTCCCAATTTTAGGCAAAAATTCTTTTCCCAAATCTCCTAAATTGGGCCAAAATTCAATTTTCTAAATCCCAAGTTTTGTCAAAATCAATTTGGGTAAAATTCAAATTTTGGTCAAAATTCAAATTTTATCAAACACCAATTTTCCATTTTCTCCCAAAATCCCCATTTTTCCACCCAAAACTCTAAATTTTTGCCCCAAAACCCACAAATTTTGGGTGAAAAATCCCAAATTTTTGGGGTAAAAAAATAATAAAATTTTTGGTTCCAAAACCCCCAATTTTACCTCCAAAAATTCAATTTTCACTCCTAAAATCCCAGGTTTTTTGGGCTAAAATCCCAATTTCACAAAAACTAAAAATTAATTTTTTTTCCCCAGACACTCCCAAAATTTGGGTCAAAAATTAAAAATTTAGGATCAAAAATTCCAAATTTTGTCTGAAAAAATTCAAATTTTTCCTCCCAAAATCCCCATTTTTTTTCCCAAAACCTCAAATTTTTACCAAAAACCCCCAAATTTTGGGTCAAAAATTCCAAATTTTCCATCCAAAAAATCACAAAATTTTGGGCTTAAAAACTCTCAAATTTGGGCTCCAAAAAATCCAATTTTCACTCCTAAAACCCCAATTTTTTGGGGCTAAATTCCCAATTTCTCAAAAACTAAAAATTTTTCTTTTCTCCTGAAACTCCCAAAATTTTGTGTCAAAAATTCAGAATTTTATCTAAAAAATTCAAATTTTCCCTCCCAAAATCCCGTTTTTTTCCCAAAAACCCAAATTTCCCCCAAAAACTCCCAGATTTGATGTCAAAAATTTTAAATTTTGGGTCAAAAATTCAGAATTTTATCTAAAAAAATTCAAATTTTCCCTCCTTAAAATCCTCGTTTTTCCACCTAAAAACCCCAATTTTTGGGCTAAAATCCCAATTTCTCAAAAACTAAAAATTTTTTTTTCCTGAAACTCCCAAAATTTGTGTCAAAAATTCAAGATTTTGTGTAAAAAAATTCAAATTTTCTCTCCTTAAAATCCTCATTTTTCCACCTAAAAACCCCAAATTTTGACCTGAAAACCCCCAAATTTTTTCCTCAAAACCCCAAATTTTTTTTTCTCACCTTTTTGGAGCTTCCCAGGAGCACCAGGAGCTCCCCCAGAGCCCCCAGAGCTACTCCCAAAATTTTGGGGTCCCCCCGAGTCCGGAGCCCCCCCAGGCAAAGCCCCAGGAGGGGGGGAGGGGCAGGGCGGGGCCGGCCACGCCCACGGCCACGCCCACAACGCGCAGCGCCCCCTAGTGGAGAAAAGAAAAAAAAATTTTTGGGGAATTATTAAAAAAAAAATTTTTTTTTAATTTTGGGGATTTTTGGGAATTTTTTGGGGCTTTTACTTTTTTTTAAATTTTAAAAAATTTTTTGGAAATTTTGGGGGTTTTTTGAATTTTTATGGAGAAATTTCAGGATTTTGGAGGGAATGTTTAGGGATTTTTTGGGAATTTTTGGGGATTTTTAAAAATAATTTTTGGATAATTTTTTTGGCTTTTTTGGGATTTTTTGAGAATTTTAAAAAGATTTTTTGGGGGATTTTTTTTTACGGTTTTTTAATGAATTTTGCAAAATTTTGGGGGGTTTTTTTGGAATTTTTGGAGACTTTTTTAGAATTATTTGAGGAATTTTTGGGGTAGTTTTTGGGAATTTTTTTAGGAATTTTTTGGTGCTTTTTTGAGAATTTCCAAGTTTTTTCAGAATTTTTTGGAGTTTTTTTTAGAATTTTTTTTTAAATTTTGGGGGATTTTTTAGGAATATTTTGAGAATTTTGGGGGATTTTTAAAAGATTTTTTGTTTTAATTTTTAAGGAATTTTTTGGGGATTTTTTGAAAGATTTTGGAAATTTTTAAAGGAATTTTCTGAGAATTTTGGGAGAATTTTTTTAGGTTTTTTAGAAATTATTGGAGAAATTCTGGGAATTTTTTCAGATTTTTTGAAGATTTTTTGGGGAATTTTATTTAGGAATTTTTTCAGGGCTTTTTTGGATTTTTTGGGATTTTTTTTACAATTTTGGGGGGATTTCTAAAGAATTTTTGGAGATTTTTTAATGATTTTGTTCAGGGTTTTTTTTTGCATTTTTTAAGGAATATTTTGGGGATTTTTTGAGAATTTTTGGGATTTTTTGGACGATTTTTAATTAATTTTTTTCAGTTGTTTTGCTTTTTTTTTTTTTTTTCAGAATTTTTTCAGAATTTTTCAACCCCATTTTCCAGGATTTTTTTGAATTTTTTTTTCAGATTTTTTTGGATTTTTTTTTAATTTTTCAGAATTTTTCCAAAATTTTTCAACCCTTTTTTCCAGGAATTTTTTGAATTTTTTTTCAGATTTGTTTGGAATTTTTTTTTTTTTTTAAGATTTTTTTCCAGAATTTTTCAACTGTTTTTCCAGGAATTTTTTCAGGGTTTTTAATTTTTAAAGGAATTTTTTTGATAATTTTTTTTTGGTGGGAAAGGATTTTTAATTAATTTTTTTCAGATTTTTTTAGATTTTTTTTTAATTTTTTCAGAATTTATTCCCAGTTTTTTAACCCTTTTTTCAGCAATTCTTTGAATTTTTTTTTCAGATTTTTTTGGAATTTTTTTTCATTTTTTTCAGAATTTTTCCACAATTTTTCAACCATTTTTCCAGGAATTTTTGAGGTTTTTTGGGATTTTTTTGGGAATTTTTGGGGATTTTTTGGGGGATTTTTTGGGATTTTTTGGGGAATTTTTGGGGATTCCCCTCCCTGACCACCAAGGGCACTCCTGGACCCCCAAGTGCCACTCTGAAGACCAGACATCCTTCTAAATTCTTTCTCCAGACCCAAAACTGCTCCGAATGTGCCCCAGAAATGTCTCCCTGGAGCCTGAAGTGGCCACCTTGACCCTGTCTGAGAAAAAGTTGATTATAAAGATGATGAAATGATTACAAATACTGAATTATCTTAAAGAGGGAAAAATAAATAACAAATAGAGCTTAATTAATTAATAAAGGGAATTGTGCTACTTAGAAACAATGACCAATTATTTGTTTGCTAATAATGCAAAGATTATTGGTATAATTATAAAAATTAGGTTAAAATGTATAGAATAGTAATATTATATCTCAGAAAAATAAAATTTTATTATTTAATAACATTTTTTTAATAAAGAGAAATTTATGAGGGTTTTTTTTTATATATTTTTCTTGTCAGTCCCAGGTGGGAGATATCATGAGTTGATGAGGTTGGGGGTGAAGAGCGGGTTGTCCAAACTGGGTCAGCCTGCAAGGGGCTCCATCTTCTCTGTTCCCAGACCTCCTAAGGAGACATCCTGCATCATGATCACCCGGAGAATGCTTCTATGAGCTCTTCTCTGAACTGGAAATTTAAAAACATACGTCCTTGAATAAAAGAATAGAAGTCATGAGGTGAACTTTGAATTTTTCCTCCAAACTGACTCCAGTGAGGTGGACAAGCTCTGAAGACTTGAAGACAAGTGAAGGAAGACAAGGACCTCCTGATGGCTTTCTGTATTTTAATGAGCCCTACGGAGGATTTGGGGCTCAGTATAGCACCCTCAGGCACTGAGAGAAGGTTGAAGAAGCTGCTCAAGGAGTCAGAAGCAAAACTCCAAGTCCCTTGGGGCATCACTGGCTCCACTGAGGGCAGGGACTGCCAAAGGCTCCCCAGGCACTGCTGAGAGCAGATCCTTGAGGCCAGGATTGCAGGAGCCAAAGGCTGTGAGCAGGGAACTGCAATGCTGAGCAAGGCCTGGGCTGGTTGGAGGCAGCAGAAAGGCCAAGGCCTGAGCCCAGGCCTGGCACAGCAGGGCCTGTCCCTCCCGGGTGGCTGGGGGCTGTTCCTGGGGCAGTGGGATGTGAGGGGCAGCAAGGACAAATGGCATCAACCTGCAAGCCCTGCCAGCCTGCTCAGGGAGGGCCGAGGCAGAAGCAAAGTGCAGCCCCTGCAAGGAAAGTTCCTTCTGTGGGGCCTGCAGAGGCCCTGCCCAGCCCAGGGCACAAAGGCCTGGGTGCCTCTGGCCCTGCCAGCCCTGCCCAGCCCTTGGCCATCTCTCCTGCAGGCTGTGCCCCTGTGCGTGCTGCTCCTCTGCCCTGGCCGGCTGCACACGCCCATCTCGCTGTCCCCCCAGCATTTCTCAGCCCAGCATTGCTGTGCCCTCCCTGGGCTCCCTGCACCCAGCGCTGCCGGCTCCTGGCACACAGAGCCATGGCATGGCCCAGCCTCACGCTGGGACACCTCGGCCACCAACATTCTGCCCTGGGAGGGACTTTTCTGTTTCCTCACCTCCAGGCTGAACCTTCCAGGCTGCACCTTGGGGATGTTTCCTTCTCTTCCCACTCCCGAGGAAAGCTCTGTCTCCTGCTGTTCACAAACAGAGATGGGCTGGTGGGAGTTGTGGTGGTCAGAGGCTGTTTGGGGTACAGTGACCATGAAAAGAGGTAGGCAACTCAGAAAATGGTTAAGGCTGTTATTAGGTCATACAGAAAGAAAATAGACAGATGAATGCCCAGTTAGGATAAAACCAGGCCACTTCTGTGATGAAGGATAATAAAAATGTTTTTATCAATGCGTTCTTGGCTAGGAGACAGAAAAGGAAAACGTCCAGTTCTTATTGGGGGGATATGGTTACCAAAGATGAGGAAAAGGATGACATGCTTAACCCCCTCTTTGCCTCACTTTTCAACAGTAAGACAGGTTGTCATCAGGACAAGTATTCTCCTGAGCTGGTAGATGGGGACAGGGAGCAGAACTGACCCCCTGCAATCCAGGAGGAAGCGGCTGGGGACCTGCTGAGCCACTCAGATGCTCACAGGTGTCTCCGGCATTAGATGGGATCCACCCTAGGGGAATGAGGGAGCTGCTGGATGAGCTCCCCAAGCTGCTCTCCATCATTTACCATCAGTGCTGGCTCACCAGGGAGGTACAGAGGACTGGAGGTGCCAATGTGAGCCCATCCCCAGAAAGGGCTGGAAGGAGGATCTGGGGAACTCCAGGCCTGTCAGCCTGGCCTGGGTGCCCAGCAAGGTGATGGGAACAGATCACCTTGAGTGCCATCACAGGGCACCTACAGGATGGGTGAGGGATCAGAGCCAGCCAGCGTGGATTTCAGTATCTGCATTGATGATCTAGATGAGGACATTGAGTGCACCATCAGCAAATGTGCAGATGACACCAAGCTGGGTGTGAGTGTTGATCTACTGGAGGGTAGAAGGGCTCTGCAGAGGGACCTGGACAAGCTGGATCCAGGGCCCAAATCCAGCAAGGTGAGGTTTAACAAGACAAAGTGCTGGGTCCTGCACTTTGGCCACAACAACCGCTGCAGTGCTTCAGGCTGGGGACAGAGTGGCTGGACAGCAGCCAGGCAGAAAGGGAGCTGGTGGCATTGATGGACAGCAGGCTGGACATGAGTCAGCAGTTTGCCCAGGTGGCCAAGAAGGCAAATGGCTCCTGGCCTGTATCAGGAATGGTGTGGCCAGCAGGACCAGGACAGTGATTCTTTCTCTGTGCTTGGCACTGGTGAGGGAGCACCTTGAGTGCCATGTCCAGTTTTGGGCCCCCCAATTTAGGAAGGACGTGGAGGGTCTGGAGCATGTCCAGAGAAAGGCAACAAGGCTGTTGAGGGCTCTGAAACACAAGTCCTGTGTGGTGCGGCTGAGGGAGCTGGGGATGTTTGTCCTGGAGAAAAGTAGACTTGGGGGTGACCTTATCATTATCTACAACTTCCTGAAAGGTGGTTGTGATCAGGTGGGGATTGGTCTCTTTCACCAGGCAACAAGTGACAGAATGAGAGAATTCAGTCATAAGCTGTGACAAGGAAAATAAAAGCTGGATATTAGGAAAAAGTTTTTTACAGATAGGGTGATAAAGTACTGGAATGATCTACCCAGGAGTTGGTGAAGACACCATCCCTGGATGTTTTTAAAAAGAGACTGGACATGGCAGTGGGTGCCATATGAAAGTGTTAGGCAGGGGTTGGACTTGATCTTGATCTTCCAACCTAGTGATTCTGTGATTCTGTTAATTCTCTGAGTCTTCCAGCTAAATTCTCTGTCCCTGTCCTTTCCCTGGATCTCTGTTGCAGATGGAAACTCCTGGTGCCATTCTCACCTTTAACCGTTAATTTAAAGACAGATTTCCCAATTGTGTTCAGCAGGTGTTGCTCAGTGTTTATGTGGAATTTTTTTATTCTCATGGCAACAAGGAGACCCTTGTGGCACTGTGGAATATCATGGAATCAAAAAGCCATTGAGACATTGAGGTGGGACAGAGTCAAGGAGACCAATGAGATACTGCAGATCCTAGGACACCATGGTGACACTATGGAAACTCATGGAACCATGGGCATTGTGACACAGCAGGGCCTTGTGGAACCAATGAGTGTATTGTGACTCTACCAAATCACATAGAGCCAAAGGACCCTTATGGTACCTCAGAACCTTGTGCACCAAGGGATCCACAATGACACTGTGGGCTCCATGGAACCAAGGGGCCATGGTGACACTGTTGAGGCTCATTGACCAATGGTCCATGGTGACACTGCAGGGCAGTATGGAATCATGGAGACCATTGTGACACTACACAGTGTCATGGCAGCAAGAGGCCACTGTGACACTGTAGGGCCTTGTGGGACCAAAGGGCAGTTGTGGTACCATGGAAATTGTGGCAGTTGTGTCACCATGGAACCAAGGAGATCATTGTGACACTACAGGACCTCATGGAACTAAGGATTCATCGAACAGTGTGGGATACATGGAAATGAGGGGCCATTGTCACACCGTGGGGACTCATGGAATTATAGAGACCTTTGTGACACTGCAGGGCTTCATGGAGCCAAGGAGCATTTCTGACACTGCAGAGCCCCATGGAGCCAAGGTTAGCATTGTGTTACAGAACCTAATGGAATTGTTGCAAATGATACAATTTTCAGAGTTCTTTTATGTGGTAGGCTGTGTGGTCTGAGCGGCGTTGGGGACAAACTCAGGCACTCTATATAAGCTAGTTACTATGTTGCAGTTTATTATAAGGGCGTGGGTGCACAGAGTCCTGCCAGGAGCCGCCAGCCACGGCTGGTAGCAGGACAGAAAGAGAGTGGGGGAGAAGTGAGGGGGGATGGTGAGAGAGAGAGAGGGGAGGGAGCAAGGGAGGAGAAAGCAAGAGCAAGAGAAGAAGAGAAGAGGAGAAGAGAAGAGGAGAAGAGAGCGATTTCTCGTTTACAATACAATAAATCTTCTACTATGTTGCATATTCTAATTTCTACTAACCAATCTAACACAAGATACAAAATCTATAGCATTTACATACAGCCTATAGGAATCATTCTATTACCATACTGTGTTACACTTTAAACTCTAGAAACTGTTCTTTGGACCCTAGGAGGGTCTTCTGTGACCTTAGGACTTGCTTCTCCAGCACCAGGCATTGTTCAATCAAGAGGGGATTACCTTCAGCCAGCCATCCTATTGTCTTTTGGTTATTTAGTAACTCAGATTTGGTATCTCAAAGACGGCTTTCATTTCTATGCCACTTATGGTTTCTATATTCTCCAAATCTAAGCTTTTATACCTGTAAGATTTTTCAGATTCATCCTTCCCAACACTTTTAATGTAACTTCAGTCAGGGGTTTGTTTGCCTTTGCCCAGGAGGAGGGGAATTGAAATTTCTCTTCAAAAGACTCTGTTCACCAAAGTTGGGTGAGGCCTGATGAGTTTAATATCTACAGATTGGGAGTAACCAGAAGATACACAGGAGGTAAATAAGCATTACTGAACATCACTCCCAGTGTGATTGGAGACACCTGGTCTGGGAAAGGATTGGTAAAGACAATCAAAGAATGAGGACGTAATTCTCTTCAAAGGCAAAAAGGATCAATCACCAAAAGGAGATTGAATACTAAGAATTGTGTAATTTAAGATCAATGAATGTGAACTTCTTTGGGTTTGTCTGTATAAATATGTGAAAAGCCTAGTAAAGAACCATGTGTGATGAATGATTTTCACTGCACAAAACAGGCATGTGTGGATGGAATGATTTCTATTGCACATGCTGGCCACAAAAACATCCTGGCCAGAAGAAAGTCATGCCTACATACTCTAATAATGAGAATATGTTGTTAGGGGGTTTCTTTTTTTCATGCAGTTTCAATGTCAGTCCCACTGAGGTCCATCATCAACACAGGCTCCTCCTGGACTCCTTGGAGGAAGGAATTGGAGGCCCTGATTGCACAAAGCTCTCAGAGACTCCAACGGAAAAGCAAAACCCAAAGTCCTTGGAAAAACCTGCAGTCCCTGGGAGCATGAAGGAGCCCCCCAAGGCCATTCCTGACCAAGGCTCCCCAGGGACTGGTCCCAGCAGATCCCTGAGGCCACTGAGATTTGGGGGGATGCTGAGGGCAGCACAAGGGGTGACAGTGCCCAGCCTTGCTGGGGCTGTGCCAGGAGGCCCCAGTGGCTCAGGACAAGGTGTCTCCTCCCAGCCCTTGGTGGCACAGACCCTGCTGTGCCCCAGGGCACCAAGACTTGGCTTCTCCTGGGCACTGCCAGCCCTGCCAGGGCCCTTGGCCATGTCCAGTGTGATGAAACAAGTGACCTTTTGTTCACTGTCTAGTGTCTGGCAGTGAGACAGTTAACTGCCCTAGTGTCCTACTTTGTTTAGATAAGCCTTTTGCCTCACTTATCTAACAGACCTTGAATGGAAACTGGTTGTAAATTATCCTGCCTTGCTGGCGAGCCAGCAAGGGCAAGGCCTTAAAAACAAAGGATTTCAGGAAGGATGGAACACTTCAAGAAAGAAATCTTGATGGAGAAGAAACAAAATGTCCCTCTGTGCCAAAATGTGAAATTGTAAGGAAAATGAGTGGCCTAGCAAGGCATAAGTATTTTATCCAGGAACTCAGAGAAAGAAAGTGGCTACATCACCTTTGGACAGAGGGTAGGCAACTCAGAAAATGGTTAAGGCTGTTATTAGGTCATACAGAAGAAAATAGAAGTAAAAAAAAAAAAAAAAAAAAAAGGGGGGGGGGGGGGCTAGAGACAGAAAGGAAAACGTCCAGTTCTTATTGGGGGATATGGTTACAAAGATGAGGAAAAGGATGACATGCTTAACTCTTTGCCTCACTTTTCAAAGTAAGACAGGTTGTCATCAGGACAAGTTTCTCCTGAGCTGGTAGATGGGGACAGGAGCAGAACTGACCCCTGCAATCCAGGAGGAAGCGGCTGGGGACCTGCTGAGCCACTCAGATGCTCCAGGTGTCTCCGGCATAGATGGGATCCACCTGGGGAATGAGAGCTGCTGGATGAGCTCCAAGCTGCTCTCCATCATTTACCATCAGTGCTGGCTCACCAGGGAGGTCCAGAGGACTGGAGGTGCCAATGTGAGCCCATCCCAGAAGGGCTGGAAGGAGGATCTGGGGAACTCCAGGCCTGTCAGCCTGGCCTGGTGCCCAGCAGGTGATGGAACAGATCACCTTGAGTGCCATCAGGGCACCTCAGGAAGTCGAGTGAGTCAGACCAGCCAGCTGGATTTCAGTATCTGCATTGATGATCTAGATGAGGCATTGAGTGCACCATCAGCAAATGTGCGATGACACCAAGCTGGGTGAGTGTTGATCTCGAGGTAGAGGGCTCTGCAGAGGGACCTGGACAAGCTGGATCCAGGGCCCAAATCCACAAGGTGAGGTTTAACAAGACAAGTGCTGGGTCCTGCACTTTGCCACAACAACCGCTGCAGTCCGTGCTGGGGACAGAGTGGCTGGACAGCAGCCAGGCAGAAAGGGAGCTGGTGGCATTGATGGACAGCAGGCTGGACATGAGCAGATGTGCCAGGTGGCCAAGAAGGCAATGGCCCTGGCCTGATCAGGAATGGTGTGGCAGCAGGACCAGGACAGTGATTCTTCTGTGCTTGGCACTGGTGAGGAGCACCTTGAGTGCCATGTCAGTTTTGGGCCCCCAATTTAGGAAGGACTGGAGGGTCTGGAGCATGTCCAGAGAAAGGCAACAAGGCTGTTGAGGGCTCTGAAACACAAGTCCTGTGTGGTGCGGCTGAGGAGCTGGGGATGTTTGTCCTGGAAAAGTAGACTTGGGGTGACCTTATCATTATCTACAACTTCCTGAAGGTGGTTGTGATCAGGTGGGGATTGGTCTCTTTCACCAGGCAACAAGTGACAGAATGAGAGAATTCAGTCATAAGCTGTGACAAGGAAAATAAAGCTGGATATTAGGAAAAGTTTTTACAGATAGGGTGATAAAGTCTGGAATGATCTACCCAGGAGTTGGTGAAGACACCATCCCTGGATGTTTTTAAAAGAGACTGGACATGGCAGTGGGTGCCATGAAAGTGTTAGGCAGGGGTTGGACTTGATCTTGATCTTCCAACCTAGTGATTCTGTGATTCTGTTAATTCTCTGAGTCTTCCAGCTAAATTCTCTGTCCCTGTCCTTTCCCTGGATCTCTGTTGCAGATGGAAACTCCTGGTGCCATTCTCACCTTTAACCGTTAATTTAAAGGTTCCCAATTGTGTTCAGCAGGTGTTGCTCGGTGTTTATGTGGAATTTTTTTATTCTCATGGCAACAAGGAGACCCTTGTGGCACTGTGGAATATCATGGAATCAAAAAGCCATTGAGACATTGAGGTGGGACAGAGTCAAGGAGACCAATGAGATACTGCAGATCCTAGGACACCATGGTGACACTATGGAAACTCATGGAACCATGGGCATTGTGACACAGCAGGCCTTGTGGAACCAATGAGTGTATTGTGACTCTACCAAATCACATAGAGCCAAAGGACCCTTATGGTACCTCAGAACCTTGTGCACCAAGGGATCCACAATGACACTGTGGGCTCCATGGAACCAAGGGGCCATGGTGACACTGTTGAGGCTCATTGACCAATGGTCCATTGTGACACTGCAGGGCAGTATGGAATCATGGAGACCATTGTGACACTACACAGTGTCATGGCAGCAAGAGGCCACTGTGACACTGTAGGGCCTTGGGACCAAAGGGCAGTTGTGGTACCATGGAAATTGTGGCAGTTGTGTCACCATGGAACCAAGGAGATCATTGTGACACTACAGGACCTCATGGAACTAAGGATTCATCGAACAGTGTGGGATACATGGAAATGAGGGGCCATTGTCACACCGTGGGACTCATGGAATTATAGAGACCTTTGTGACACTGCAGGGCTTCATGGAGCCAGGAGCATTTCTGACACTGCAGAGCCCCATGGAGCCAAGGTTAGCATTGTGTTACAGAACCTAATGGAATTGTTGCAAATGATACAATTTGCAGAGTTCTTTATGTGGTAGGCTGTGTGGTCTGAGCGGCGTTGGGGACAAACTCAGGCACTCTATATAAGCTAGTTACTATGTTGCAGTTTATTATAAGGGCGTGGTGCACAGAGTCCTGCCAGGAGCCGCCAGCCACGGCTGGTAGCAGGACAGAAAGAGAGTGGGGGAGAAGTGAGGGGGATGGTGAGAGAGAGAGGGAGGGAGCAAGGAGGAGAAAGCAAGAGCAAGAGAAGAAGAGAAGAGAGAAGAGAAGAGGAGAGAGAGAGCGATTCTCGTTACAATACAATAAATCTTCTACTATGTTGTATATTCTAATTTCTACTAACCAATCTAACACAAGATACAAAATCTATAGCATTTACATACAGCCTATAGGAATCATTCTATTACCATACTGTGTTACACTTTAAACTCTAGAAACTGTTCTTTGGACCCTGGGAGGGTCTTCTGTGACCTTAGGACTTGCTTCTCCAGCGCCATGCATTGTTCAATTAAGAGGATTACCTTCAGCCAGCCATCCTATTGTCTTTGGTTATTTAGTAACTCAGATTTGGTATCTCAAAGACGGCTTTCATGTCCAGTGTGATGAAACAAGTGACCTTTTGTTCACTGTCTAGTGTCTGGCAGTGAGACAGTTAACTGCCCTAGTGTCCTACTTTGTTTAGATAAGCCTTTGCCTCACTTATCTAACAGACCTTGAAGGAAACTGGTTGTAATTATCTCGCCTTGCTGGCGAGCCGCAAGGGCAGGATAACCGTTAGCTTTGCATGTTCACAAATGCTTGTAGATAATTACGCACTAGGCTCAAGGGGAAAAAAACCACGATGAACCCTCATCAAAAACCACCAGGAGACAGGAAAAGACCCCTAGCAACTGACGGAGCAAGCGCAAAGTGGCCGGAAGGATGACCTGGCAGAGAAGCGGAGACCCTAAAAGGGAGACCCAGGACACAGTCGTATGCGGGCGGGAGGATTTGGGGAAGACAGCGACCCTCCCCCGTCGCCCAGCTGCATCTTGCTTACTCTTTCTGTAATAATAAGTTGGCTACATACTGGCTTTATATTGGCCGTTGTGCTTATTTATAACAACTTGGTGCCGTGACTCGGATCGGAATCGGGAAAATTCCTGTTCAAAGGGGGGCGCCCCACCGACCCGGTGGCCCCCGGACTTGATTTCATCCCGCCCGACCGACTAACCTAAAGTGAGGAAAAGAGGAAAGCAAAGGAGGTTCGAGGGCCCAATACACTCCCTTAAAGCTTGTGCACAAGGTCCAGACGAAGACGCAGCGGGACGCGTGAGTAGTACGGGAACCGTCCGGGTGGGGTTGGGATCCCGGAGTGCGACTGTGTGGTGTGTGGATGAGAGGGGGCTGGCAGCCAGACTCCCAAGCGAGCGGACCCTCAGTAGTGCGATTCCCATAGACCCGCGAGGCTTGGGCCACGAACCAGGGGAAGCGAGAGTTGATTGTGTGATTGAAGGCACTCCGGAAGAATGGGACAGGGGAAGAGTAAGCCCCCTGTGAGCATTAGGCTCCCACCTATACCTAGAGAAAGTCCCTTAGGATTTCTGTTAGATAATTGGGAACATTTTTTAGGCACACAGGGAAAAGACAAAGCTAAAATGATACACTACTGTGTGGAAGTATGGGGTGGGAAGGAAATCTCAAAGAATGTGTTTTGGCCCATATACGGGTCCTCAGAGGATTAGGTGAAACAAAACTGAATATTTGGGTGAACACTAAGAAACCCCTTTGTGCAGAGGAAAGTGACTATGCAAAGATTTGGGTAGAACGGGCCGGAGGTATTTATCTTTAAATTAGCAGAAAAATCAAGGGAAAATAAGAATAAGAAAAAGGGAAGCCAGCTAGAGGAAACTTTGATAGTTCCCCCTCCGTATATACCCCCACCTCAAGTACCGGGAACAGAAGATCCCAGGGCACCTCCTGGAGAGGATTCGATTCTGACCAGTCAGAGCATGCGGGGCCGTTACCCGCAGTAGAGCCCGGGAAGGATTATACCCACTAAAGGGAAATACGATGGGAGGGCCACAGCCAGGCATAGGGTTTGTATCAGTACCTCTCAGTTCAGGGGATGTTAGGGATTTTAAGAAAGAGATGGGACATCTATTAGAAGATCCACTGGGGGTGGCAGAGAGAGTAGATCAATTCCTAGGGCCGAGCATGTATACTTGGGAAGAATTACAGTCCATATTAAACATCTTGTTCACGGCCGAAGAAAAGAATATGATCAGGAGGGAAGGCATGCGTATTTGGGACGCACAGCACATACAAGGACCAGCAGCAGATATCAAGTGGCCTTTGCAGAACCCCAATTGGGATAAATCAAATCAGCTCATAGAGTCCATATGCAAGACCTT